>JAVJIF010008297.1:0-167420 GCA_038442645.1 Agave tequilana | reverse complement strand
ATTAGTCCAAATTAATTATGATCTAATTAAGTTAATACTAATGGATATTAAATTGTCATGAATTTAATGTGTAGAAATAATTATGCATTTTCTAATTTATTGAAAAACCAAATAGAAAAAAAGAATAACTCTTGTTATTATATAAGGGATAATTGGTCCCCAAAGAAACGTATCATCTTCTTCTTTTTGTGATCCCTTCAGGTAGAGAGAACCCTAGAGGATAAGGATCCTTTAGAAGGCTATCTTCATCCTAATAATTCAAGCAATTCAGTCATAAATTAAGATACGCTTTCACTTTTATTATTTTAATTTTTCTCATGTCTTTGAATCTCAAGGAGGCTATATTTATTGTTTTAGGATTTAATCTATAATAAAATTATGACCTTTGATCTTGTTTATTCGAAAAATAAGCATTGTAAATTCAAACCTTTTAGTGTTTAGTTTAAGAACCAACACCCCCCCCCCCCCCCCCCCCCTCCCAAAAAAAAAAAAAAACACAGGAATTGCTAATCAAGGTCATGAAGGGTTTTGCTTATTTTGAAAAGTTTTATGGTAATATCAAAATATGATTGTGCTACAATTTGGGGAAATTTCATTCCAGGAAAATCACTGGGGAAAAAAAAATTTGCTTAAGCCTATGATTAAATTGACATGTTCTTTTTTGGGGAAAAAAAACTTTGCCTATCCAAAACTCTATCCATCTCATTACTCAATTATAGAGTAACCGTCGAATTGTAACCCACATACAATAAATATAAAGGTTGCATGGAGTCAGATGGCTCTTAATTATTCAAGATAGAAAGTCAAGCAGAGTCTGCAAAAGAACAGTAGGTATAATATTTCTCTTTCGATGCGCTCGAGATAACAACTTCTAGTTTTAATAAGTCGCTAACAAAGCATGTATCAGAGACCATGGGTCTAACTCATGGTTTTTCTCGTAAAAGAATGAAACTAAAATTTTAGCGTAAAACTTTTGTAGGTATCAATTTTAAATTCTAATGAAAAATTAGCTGAAAAGTGTGATATTTTTAATGTGAAATATTCAAGCACTTCCTTTATTGTATATTCAAGGTATCCTATTAAATCAAAAGTTTTGTATGCTAGTGGATTTCAATTAGGAAACATAATCAACTTAGTTAAAATGAAAAAAAAAAAAAAAAAACTTGAGAACGCAACATTCCACGTGGGATTCGGAGGTGAATAAATACTTATCCCACGGAAAATCTATGAGATAAAAGAATCCCAATCCGAGACGGAGAAATTAAGAGAAGGCAGATTTCAGTTCAGAATCCTAATTCAATCTTACTAACAGCCCCAACTCTTGAATGCCAGTGGGATTTCTATTAGGAACATAATCAATTGTGTTGACTAGTCCTAATGATAATGGGATTCTTGAATAATTCTGTGTGCTATATATATAACATCCAGACTGATGCAAGGCTCATATATCGTAGTTAGAATTGATTGCTGATAATCAGATCAGCAATGGCTGTGTCATCAGAGGATTGGTCATGGCTTCCTCCTGAGCTATTCTCGGCCATTTTTGATCGATTGTCGTCGGTCGACCGCTGCCGTTGCCAATGTGTCTGCAAGTCCTGGAGCTCTGCAGCCAAAACGAAACCACTTGGCCGTCCGGCCCTGCAGTCACCATGGCTGATGTTGTCCCACCCGACCAAAGGTTGCACTTTCTACGACGTCTCGGACAACAAGACGTATCACATGGCTCTTCTGCCTGAGCGCGACATCCGCAAGCGATCGTGGATCGGATCCTCCAATGGATGGTTGATCACAGTGGACCGGCGGTATGCACCTCCTCAATCCAATGACTCGCGCCCAAATCCCACTCCCCTCCATCATCTCCCTTCCTTCGGTCACCCCCGTGTACAATGGCCGAGGGCGCGTCAGATGCTACCTCTTTTGCTTCGATCCAAGAGGAGAGGAGAAGCCGATTAAATACAGCCTGGAGAAAACAAGGGATTTTCTCTTCTGCATGGGCAAGGCTGTGGTTTCCTGGTCGACGTCTGACGGCAATGATGACTCGTGGACGGTGATGCTCATGTTCATGCCATGCTCGCAGCTCGCTTATGCAAGAGTCGGGGACGATGTATGGACCACAGTGGCCGACTGCCTCTTTGTCGAAGACCTTGTGCTTTGCGATGGTCTCTTTTGTTGGAATTGAAGAATATGAAAGGCGAATCTTCGAGTTGAATTATGGCGAGATCCGTTGATCGAATCAACTGGATAATGGTTGGAGTGTGTTCTCCTTCCATTGGTGATGAACGTGGTATATTCACATGTTCAATTCCGACTTCGAATGAATGAGATATTCAAGTCCAAAGTTTGCCTAATTCAAAGCCAAAGGGACTAAAGGAAGCTAAAAGCATTTAGTCCCACATTGGCCGTGTGATGGAAGCTTATGGGATATAAATAGAGAAAATTGAGAACAAAGGGCGTGCCCTTTGGGTACTTGGAGTTTTCGCGCGCGAAAAGGAGGGAATTATGCTCGCACATGCGTGCATGCGCGCGCGCCGCCGCTGGCAGCGGCCGGCCGGCCGGCCGGCGCCAGTGCTGTCGGAAAACCGACCATGCGGTTGGGCGGTTGAACGGTTGCGACGATTCTGTCCGAACCGTCGCAACTGTTGACTTTAGCGGACGAGAATACCCTTCCGGAGCGCTATAAATAGCGCTCCAGAGGTTCATTCTCAGACACACCAACAGAGTTCGAACTCTCTCTCTCTCTATACGCGACTTCCAGCGTGAAGTGGGAATCCGAAGCGACTTCCTAAAAGGAGATTCTGCAAAATTGTTCTGAAAGATGAATCAGAAAATTCAACATATTCTTTTATAAGAATTGTTGTCTGAATCTGGTACTTCTGAAGAAAGATATTCTTCTACCTTCCATCGTCCTCAACAGTGGGTGCTCCTCCAGAAGAGCTTCAACGATCCTGTGAAGGTACTGGTTGACTACGGTTCGATCGTACGGTGATTTGGTAGTGCTATCCAAATACCGTGAAAGAGTGTTGTATCTTGGGAGACCAGCGTCCATTATCCCGTTAGCACCGGTGCGGGGGACGTAATTGTCTTAAGGAGATTCGCTCTAAGCGTACCTCACTCTAAATTACTGTATAAGTGGATTCAGTCCTTTATACAGGGGATATACTTTACTGTATATCGAGACTGACTTGGATTCAGTCTAATTGGTGCTTTAACTAAGGAAGGAAATTGAAAGGTGGTTCTTAAATTAAGGAACGTTCTATTGAACGGAAAACCTCCCACCTGATATTTGCCGACCTGGCCAATTAGATTGTTGATATCTCAGTGTATCTTGATTAGTTGTCGATTGATTCTTGTTAAGCAGAATATCCAACAATCTTAAGACAATTATTGTTTCTTACTTCTGTTCTGCTTGAACTTGCAGAAAATGTCTGAGACAAATCAAGATAGTACTAGCAAGGCAACAAACATGCAGCTCCAAAGTTTGATGCCTACTCCACTTCCTAACCCGAAGCCAGAGAAGCCAGGAAAATTCGACGGCACAAAATTCAAGAGGTGGCAACAGAAGATGCTCTTCTACTTGACCACTCTTCATCTGGCCAAATTCCTGCAGGAGGATCCACCAGAACCGGAACTGATCGGGACTCAGTCCTTGCAGTCGATGCTTGGACACAAGGTGACTTCCTTTGCCGAAATTATGTTCTTAATGGACTGGATGACTCTCTTTATAATGTCTACAGTCCTATCACTACGGCAAAGAAGTTATGGGCCAGTCTTGACAAGAAATACAAGACTGAGGATGCTGGTACCAAGAAATTCGTCGTAGGACGATTTCTGGAGTACAAAATGGTGGATACCAAGACTGTCATCAGTCAGGTGCAAGAGTTCCAACTTATCTTGCACGAAATAGATGCCGAAGGTATGATTCTTCCTGAAACTTTTCAGGTTGCAACAATCATGGAGAAGCTCCCACCTGCGTGGAGAGACTTCAAGAATTACCTGAAGCACAAGAGAAAGGAGCTAAAGTTGGAGGATCTCATTGTGAGGCTTCGTATAGAGGAGGACAACCGCAAGTCTGAGAAAAGGAGCAGCAAGAACTCCTACGAAGCAAAAGCAAATGTGATCGAGGACTCAAAGGGGAAAGCGTCTTCTTCCAAAAGCTTGAAGAGGAAGAAGCCTTCCCAGGGGTACAAAGGCAAGGCTCAAGACGGCAGAAACATGCGCTTCAAAGGGACCTGTTACATCTGCAACAAAGAAGGTCACAAAGCAAATGAATGTCGCAGCCGTCTTAAGAAGAACAAGAAGAGCCAACCACAGGCGAACATGACCAACCATGAATCTCCAAGCCTTTCTGCTGTGGTGTCAGAAGTGAATCTGACAACCAACAACAAGGATTGGTGGGTAGACACTGGAGCTACCCGACACATCTGCTCGGAGAAATTGTTATTCTCAGAATATCAAAGGCTAGAGCAAGATGAACAGCTATTCATGGGTAATTCAGCTTCCTCAAAGGTTGAAGGAAAGGGCAAGGTCATCCTGAAGTGGACATCGGGGAAAGAGCTTACTCTTAACGATGTCCTTCATGTTCCAGACATCCGCAAGAATTTGATCTCCGGATCAATACTTAGTAAGAAAGGATTTAGAATTGTATTTGAATCCGACAAATTTGTACTTACTAAGGGAGGGATGTATGTGGGAAAGGGCTATCTTGTTGATGGACTTTTTAAAGCCAATGTTGCAGTGGTTGATAAAAAGTCTGTGTATTTGTACCCGAAGCTAATAAATAAAGGAAATTCTTCTGTTTATTTGCTTGAGTCTCTTAATTTGTGGCATGCTAGATTAAGGCATGTAAATTACAAGTCTTTGAAAAACTTGTCTAATCTGGGATATATTCCTAAACTCAACTTGGAAGAAATTCGCAAGTGTGAGATTTGTTTTGAGGCCAAGTTGGCTAAAATTCATTTCACTCAATAGATCGAAATACAGAACCTTTAGGGTTAGTTCATAGCGATCTATGTGACTTGAAGTTTATGCCAACTAGAGGCGGTAAAAAGTATTTTATTACTTTTATTGATGACTGTACAAGATACTGTTATGTGTATCTTTTAAACAGTAAGGATGAGGCAATAATATGTTTACAACATATAAAGCCGAAGTTGAGAATCAACTCAACAAAAAAATCAAGATTCTAAAATCCGATAGAGGCGGAGAATATGAATCAAATGATTTTAGTGAGTTATGTGCTAGTTTTGGTATAAACCATCAAACTACAGCACCATACACTCCTCAGCAGAATGGAATTGCTGAACGGAAGAACAGAACTTTGAAGGAGATGGTTAATTCCATGCTCGTAAGTTCTGGAGCTCCGCAGAACTTGTGGGGGGAAGCTCTATTAACTGCAAATCATATTCTAAATAGAGTATCCCACAAGAAACTTGGTCTAGTACCATTCGAGTTATGGCATGGAAGGACACCTTCCTATCATTACCTCAAAATGTGGGGGTGCCTTGCAAAGGTGCTGGCACCATTACCCAAAAAGACTAAGTTGGAGCAAAAACTATGGACTGCATATTCATAGGTTATGCCTTGAATAGCAGTGCCTACAGATTTCTGGTTCATAAATCAGAAATACCTGATATTCATGTAAACATGATTATCGAATCTCGAGATGCTGTGTTCTTTGCAGACATCTTTCCGTACAAACGGGAAGCAGATAAGACTTCTGGGAAAAGAACACACGAGATGGCGTTTAGGGACGAAAGCCCCGAGGAACCAATTGTTAATGCGGAAACTGAACCAAGAAGAAGTCAGAGATCTAGAATCTCAAAATCTTTTGGTCCAGATTTCGTAGCATACGCTATTGAGAGCGAGCCTCAAACATTTAAAGAGGCTATGTCAACCCCAGAAGCACAAATGTGGAAAGAAGCTATAAATAGCGAAATAGAATCCATACTAAGTAATCATACTTGGGAATTGGTAAACTTGCCTCCCGGCAGTAAACCAATTGGGTGTAAGTGGATTTTCAAACGAAAATTAAAACCTGATGGATCTATCGATAAGTACAAGGCTAGATTAGTAGCCAAGGGTTATCGGTAAAAAGAATGACTTGACTACTTCGATACTTATTCACCAGTAACAAGAATAACGTCCATACGGATGTTAATTGCAATTGCAGTATTGCACAACTTAGATATCCATCAAATGGATGTCAAGACTGCATTCTTAAATGGTGGATTAAATGAAGAGATATATATGGAGCAACCAGAAGGATTTATAGTCAAGGGCCAAGAACATAAGGTGTGTAAATTGGTAAAATCCTTATATGGTTTAAAGCAGGCTCCAAAATAATGGCATGAGAAATTTGATAGTGTCATGATCAAAGATGGATTCACTATCAATGAATGCGATAAGTGTGTTTACACAAAAACAGTTAGAAACGCATGTATCATTGTTTGTCTTTATGTAGACGACATGTTGATACTTGGGACTAATATTGAGATTATTAAGTCCACTAAACGAATGTTATCCAACAGTTTTGATATGAAGGATCTGGGGGTTGCTGATGTAATTTTAGGAATTAAAATTACTAGAACACCAGATGGAATCAGTCTATCTCAGTCTCACTACGTGGATAAGATGATAGAAAGATTCAAGGACCATGGGATAAATGAGAATACAAATCCTTTTCTCCCACACGTCCACCTTCATAAGAATACAGGAACTGGGATACGCCAGTTGGAGTATTCTCAGATTATCGGAAGTCTAATGTATTTGATGAATTGCACTAGACCCGATATTGCTTACGCTGTAAGCAAGTTGAGTAGATACACTAGCAATCCTAGTGATCTACATTGGACCGCTCTACTACGAGTATTGGGTTACGTATCACATACCAAGGAATATGCCTTGAGATATGGACAGTATCCACCTGTACTGGAAGGATACAATGATGCTAATTGGATTGCAGATTCTGAGGAATCAAAATCAACTAGCGGATACGTATTTACTCTAGCAGGAGCAGCGGTATCATGGAAATCTTCTAAGCAAACATGTATTGCCCGGTCCACTATGGAATCGGAATTCATAGCCTTAGATAAGGCTGGAGAAGAAGCAGAATGGCTTCGACAATTCTTAGAAGATATACCATTGTGGCAAAAGCCAGTGCCCGCTATATGTATACACTGCGATAATCAAGCAGCTATATCTAGGGCACAAAATGTTATATACAACGGTAAGTCTAGACATATTCATCGTAGACATAATACCGTGAAGCAGTTGCTCTCAAATGGAATTATCTCTATTGACTTTGTATCGTCAAAGGATAATTTAGCGGATCCGCTTACTAAAGGTTTAAGTGGAGAGCGTATAAACTGCGCATCGAGGGGAATGGGTCTAAAAGCCTAACCTTACCGAGTCAGCTTAATGGAAACCTCACTTAGCGACTGGAGATCCCACGGACTAAGTTCAAGAGGAAAAACTAGTTATGATTGACTCAGCAAGTAAGCACTTGGGAGCTTGACTCCAATCCATTCCTATGGTGCACATAAGTGCTTTTCTACAAGTGGGTTAAGGATAAGCTTAACGCTTTTAATGATGCCTATATCTTGTTTCTAAACAAGTGGAGTAGAGTAGACTACTCTTAATAGGTCCATCACCTATGTGAGTATAGAGTTGGGTCGGCTCTTTGGGAATTTCTATGGAGGCTGTTATTCCCTAAAGATACTCTCTGAAACCAAGAATGTCCAGGGCCAAAACGGACACAACCGAGAACCAAAGTTGATTTGGAAAGTCACTGTGTGAAGCTTGTTGACTTGGCTTACACTAACGGCTAACAGTTCAAGACCTAGTTCACTGATTAGCCAGTAAGTCCGATAAAGCTTTCACTATGGAAGTTCAAGACCTAGTTCACCTATCCTTATGCAGTTTCTTTTCTCAAGTACCTTTCACAATAGAGTCAGTCTATTTGTGTGTCATTTCCTTGAATTCTCCATTCATAGTGGGGGATTGTTGGAATTGAAGAATATGAAAGGCGAATCTTCGAGTTGAATTATGGCGAGATCCGTTGATCGAATCAACTGGATAATGGTTGGAGTGTGTTCTCCTTCCATTGGTGATGAACGTGGTATATTCACATGTTCAATTCCGACTTCGAATGAATGAGATATTCAAGTCCAAAGTTTGCCTAATTCAAAGCCAAATGGGACTAAAGGAAGCTAAAAGCATTTAGTCCCACATTGGCCGTGTGATGGAAGCTTATGGGATATAAATAGAGAAAATTGAGAACAAAGGGCGTGCCCTTTGGGTACTTGGAGTTTTCGCGCGCGAAAAGGAGGGAATTATGCTCGCACATGCGTGCATGCGCGCGCGCGCCGCCGGTGCCGGAGCCGGCCCGGGCGCGGGTCCGAGTCCGGTCCGAGTCTGGGTCTGGGTTCCCTACCTGGACTGGTTCTTTTTGAATCGGGTTTCAGGGTATGGGCCGAACAGATCCACTCCACTACCCAATCCGCTCCAGCCCGCCAACGGGTGTCCGCGCGAACGGATCCGAACCGTTCGCCAACCGCTGTCGGATAACCGACCATGCGGTTGGGCGGTTGAACGGTTGCGACGGTTCTGTCCGAACCGTCGCAATTGTTGACTTTGGCGGACGAGAATACCCTTCCGGAGCGCTATAAATAGCGCTCCAGAGGTTCATTCTCAGACACACCAACAGAGTTCGAACACTCTCTCTCTCTCTATACGCGACTTCCAGCGTGAAGTGGGAATCCGAAGCGACTTCCTAAAAGGAGATTCTGCAAAATTGTTCTGAAAGAGGAATCAGAAAATTCAACATATTCTTTTATAAGAATTGTTGTCTAAATCTGGTACTTCTGAAGAAAGATATTCTTCTACCTTCCATCGTCCTCAACAGTGGGTGCTCCTCCAGAAGAGTAAAGGCAAATATTCGTTTGAAATTTGTCCTTGTACCGCTGCTTCAACGATCCTGTGAAGGTACTGGTTGACTACGGTTCGACCGTACGGTGATTTTGTAGTGCTATCCAAATACCGTGAAAGAGTGTTGTATCTTGGGAGACCAGCGTCCATTATCCCGTTAGCACCGGTGCGGGGGACGTAATTGTCTTAAGGAGATTCGCTCTAAGCGTACCTCACTCTAAATTACTGTATAAGTGGATTCAGTCCTTTATACAGGGGATATACTTTACTGTATATCGAGACTGACTTGGATTCAGTCTAATTGGTGCTTTAACTAAGGAAGAAAATTGAAAGGTGATTCTTAAATTAAGGAACATTCTATTGAACGAAAAACCTCCCACCTGATATTTGCCGACCTGGCCAGTTAGATTGTTGATATCTCAGTGATCTTGATTAGTTGTCAGATTGATTCTTGTTAAGCAGAATACCCAACATCTTTTACACAATAGACTCTGCGTTCTGTGTCAAAGTTTGGGATAGTTCTAGTCTTCCTTCTCCTATTCGGACCGTGGACACTGAATTCGTGAGAGCTATTGATCTTTCCTCTTTCCGGTCATACTTGGCCATATCGTCTCCTTCCGCTGGAAAACAAGAACTGTTGTTGGTTCGAAGGGAGACAGATATGGTCAATGAGGATATGTACGCGACACTTTCATTTGAGGTCTACACGTTACTGGATGATGATCGTCACACTGAGACTGATACTGTGCGGAGATGGGTAAGAATTCAGAGTCTCGGAGATCAGGCCATGTTCCTTGGGAACAATTCCTGCACATTTGTGTTTGCCCAGGACTTTCCCGGAGTTGAAGCAGAACTGTATCTACTTCACCGACGACTATTGGGAATTAGCTCTAAGTGGTCGGGGAAACGATCGCGATATTGAGTTTGCAACTTAGAAGATGGAACTATAACATCGTGCTATCCTCAGGATATACCTAAGTTGAATTGGCCGCCTCCAATCTGGATTACCCCCAGTTTTCAATGGACAAACTAGCTTGTTTGCTCTCTCTTTCATTCTTTTTTTCTTCTTTTTGTGCATTTTCTTTCATAAAAAAGTTGTAGATCTGGTAAAGTACTAATACAATTCTACTTGTGTCTGGCTCAATGGAAAAACAATGGGGGTTGGATACCCAAGTTTTCATGGTCAAGACCGAGCTACGATCTTCGTTTCAAATTACTAAAAGAAATCATTTCAGAAATAGATATGTTTAATGTTTTTAGACATCTCTAGCGGTTTTTTTTCCCTCTTCTTTTAGTTGCTGATTTTGAAAATAATTAGGTGCAATGTGAAACAAGTGCGAAGAAGAATATAATTGAGAAATATTCATAACCTAATTATATGACTTTGTTCGGGAAAAAGAAACTAGTAGTAGAAAATCTTTGCTAATTGATCTCATATCTATCTGGAGCAGCAACATTACTCTCTTCATGATTTTTGCGTGCGCGCCTTTACGAATTGCATTTTCTCTCCTTTAATGATTCTTCAGAAATGATGGCAGAATTCGTAATTAAATTGATTAGATTCAGACTAGATAGCATAACATCTCATGATCAGGATCATGAATAAATAACCTCATACAAGATCTTGATCGAATTCATCATCTTCACTTCGACCACCGGCTCTTTGCATGTCGCGCCTGCAGTTGTAAGTGAGTTTTACGCAGGTAAGATTTTACGGTATTTGATTGGTATGTGTGTTGTGCGCGCAATCAAATCACAACAACCAATCAATAGAGAATCCCAAGATCTCCAGCACAAAGAACAAACCCAACAGCCACACGAAGAACACACAAATCACAAAGACGAGATTTAACGAGGTTCGGCCTGAATGCCTACGTCCTCGGGGCAATCAATGGAGAGATTTATATTAGGAAGATGATTACAATCGCTCTTAATCTCTTTGAATGCAAGAGAACTCAGAGCTAATACTTTTTCACAGAGAGCTAAACCCTAGAATCAACATTAGGCTTAAATACCTCATACAGCGGATCAGCAGATTTTACCCAAAACCCGACTGTCGGTCGACCGACCTCCTTATACCGGTCGACCGTGACGGTCGACCCAAGAAACCCGAGAGTGGAGTCTTTGCAGACAGAACATTCCGGTCGACCGGCCCGGTCGACCCAGAAAACCCGAGAGTTGGGTTCCTGCAGTTAGGCATTTCGGTCGACCGAGCCGGTCGACCGCCCAAAACTCTGTGCATGTTGTGCACGTCGGTCGACCGGCCCGGTCGACCGACCCTTCTGACTTCTGCTGCTGCTGCTATTTCCTGCCTCTGTCCCTTTGCCTTTCATCGTCGATTTCCTTGGCGATCTTCGACGGCACTTGGCACTCTTCTACAGCTGCTTGGCATGGCATCTCCTTTAATATCATCTCTCCTCCAATAATTCTCCACCTCGGTGAAGATTTCCAAATCTGAGCCGAATTCCGACTCGATAACGGCTGCACCAACATGGTTGCCTACGTACCCCTGCCCAAGGGATCAAGCCGTCCGTAGTTCATCCAAATGAGCTTCAGCAAGCTCAATTCACTTGAAGGACATGGAGCAAGTCTTTGCAGTGTGCAAACTTCACCCCCGACACCACCTTTGTTAGCATATCGGCCGGATTCTGCGATGTGTGAATCTTCAACAAGTCAATGTCACCTTCCTCTAGAATCTCCCGAACAAAGTGATACCTGACATCAATATGCTTCGTCCTTGCATGATAGACCTGGTTCCTTGCCAAGTAGATGGCACTCATGCTGTCACAGTTTATCTTCAATATATCCTGTTCCACGCCAAGTCATCAAGCAAACCCTGAAGCCAGATTGCCTCCTTCATGGCCTCTGTCATAGCCATATATTCAGCCTCTGTGGTCGACAACGCGACGGTAGACTGAAGTGTGGAGCGCCAACTCACCGGTGCCTGTGAGAATATGAAGACATATCTCATAGTCGACCGGCGTTTGTCGAGATCACCTGAATAGTCTGAGTCAACATACCCTATGCACTCCTACTTTCCGGTGTGGTCCTTCTCGAATACTAGACCTACATCAACGGTTCCCTTGATGTACCTCAGAATCCATTTCACAGCTTCCCAATGACCCTGTCCAGGATCATGCATGTATCGACTCACCATGGAGACTGCCTGTGATAGATCTGGCCTCGTACACACCATAGCATACATCAAGCTACCCACAGCATTGGCATATGGAATATGAGACATATACTCACGCTCTTGAACACTCCTTGGAGACATCTTTGCTGACAATTTAAAGTGTGGCGCCATAGGTGTACTAACAGACTTAGTATCCTTGCTGATATTAAACCTCTGCAGTACCTTCTCCAATAGCCCTTCTGTGTCAAACTTATCCTGCCAGCTTTCCTGTCTCTAGTGATCTCCATGCTCAATACTTTCCTTGCTTCCCCCAGGTCCTTCATCTCAAACTCTGACGATAACATCTTCTTCAGAAAGTCAACAGCAGATCTCGACCTAGAAGCAATCAACATATCATCTACATATAGAAGTAGATAGATATATTCACCTGATGGTAACTTGTTGTAGTACACACATGGATCGAAATGGCTACGTGTGTACTTCTTCTTCCTGATGAAGCTATCAAATCGTTTGTACCACTGTCTAGGAGACTGCTTCAAACCGTACAGCGATTTCTGTAGCTTACATACTAACTTTTCCTTCCCTGCAGCTTTGTAAATTGTGGGCTGTGTCATATAGATCTCCTCCTCAAGATCGCCGTGGAGAAAGGCGGTCTTCACATCAAGTTGGTCAAGTTCTAACTCATTCTGCGCCACTAAAGCCAATAGAATCCGAATAGACGAGTGTTTAACTACCGGGGAGAACACCTTATTATAGTCGATTCCTTCTCTCTGAGCATAGCCTTTAGCCACCAGCCTTGTCTTGTAGCGCACTGCATCTTCTTGAAGAGATCCTTGCTTCTTAGCAAATACCCACTTGCACCCTATGGCCTTCTTCCCCTTGGGCAACTTGGTGAGTTCCCATGTGTTGTTCTTGTAAAGAGATTGCATCTCTTCATTCATGGCCTCTTTCTACATCCTAGCTTCTGTACTGATCTCAGCTTCCCTGAAGGTAGATGGAATAGCCTCTTCAACAACTGGAAGTGCATACGCGACGACCATATCAGTGGTGAGCCAACCCGGTCTCCTAGTGTTCCTCCGTGGTCTTCCAACTGCAGTGGGATCTGGAACAGTACCCATGACCTGCTCCTGATCCTCTTTAACATCTTCAGCATTTTCTTCAGCTACTTGATCACCACCCTGTGTCACGTCAGGAATTATCCGAACTGATACTGAATCCTCTAGAGATGGTGGATCTGCATCACTCTCCACCTGCTGCAATAGCTCCTTGGTCTTGCTGGTCTCCACCTGCTTAGAGACCGTAGGCTTCATGAAAGAAGCCTCATCGAATGTGACATCCCTGCTGATTAAGAACTTGTTGTCCTTTTGGTCCCAAATCTTGAACCCCTTGGTTCCTCGCTTGAAGCCAACGAACACCCCTTTCTTTGCCCTTGGATCCAACTTGTCTTCTCTGACATGGTAGTAGGCTGGACATCCGAAAACCCGTAGCAACTCATAGTCCTCAGCAGTTCTTCCTGACCAAGCTTCAAGAGGAGTCTTCCCCCCTATTGCAGACGACGGTAACCTGTTCACAAGATGGCATGCATACCCCAAAGCTTCAGCCCAAAACTTCTTTGGCAGTCCTGCATTGGATAACATACACCGAACCTTCTCTAGCAAAGTCCGGTTCATCCTCTCAGCCACCCCATTTTGTTGCGGAGTCTCTCTTACTGTGAAGTGTCTCTCTATGCCCTCATCAAGGCATAGCTGTAGGAAAGGATCCGATTTGTACTCTCCTCCATTGTTAGAACGGAGGACCTTGACCTTCCTTCCCGTGCTTCTCTCCAGATTAGCTTTCCACTTCACAAACAGTTCTAGGACTTCATTCTTGTGTCGCATAGTGTACACCCAACAGCGCCTAGAATAGTCATCGATGAACGACACAAAATAGTGGTTACCTCCAATCGATGCAGTCTTGGTAGGTCCCCATACATCCGTGTGAACATAGTCAAGAATACCCTCAGTGCAGTGTGAAGCTGTGCCAAACTTCACCTTGGTCTTCTTGCCGATGATGCAATGTTCACATAGATCCAACTTGCAGGTCTCAGCACCCTTCAGCAACCCTTTCTTCACAAGAGTTTGCATTGATTTCTCCCCTGCATGTCCCAGCCTCATGTGCCACAGCCGGGTCGAATCTTCCTTCTGACTGGTAGAAGCTGCCACTTGCCATGTCACTGTACTACCCTTCAAGTAATACAAGTTGTTCCGGCGATCGGCCTTCAACACCACCATCGAGCCCTTTGTCATTTTAAGAACTCCTTCCTTAATAGACACTCCGAAACCCAATGATTCCAAAGCTCCTACAGAGATCAAGTTCCTCTTCAGCTGAGGTACATATCTCACTTCTTTCAGCTCCCTCACCATCTCATCAAACATCCTGATTGGAATAGTGCCAACACCCTCCATGATGCATGGGTGATCATCGCCCATGACGACCGAACACCCCTCCAACTTCTCAAAACTGGTAAACCAGTCTCGATTAGGGTATACATGATATGTTGCACCTGTGTCCAAGATCCACTCGTTCTCACCCGAGTAGCCTATGACGGGAGTGGTAACTGAAAACGAGAACACCGAAGAATCCGAATCTGATCCATCTGCCTGTGATTTGTTGCTTGCAGTTTTTACCACTTTTGCGAGATTTGCTTCAGATTTTGATTCTTTCTTCTTTCCCTTGAACTTTGGACAGTCTACCTTCCAGTGCCCAAACTCTTTGCAGAAGGCGCGCTGATTTCTCTTGAGATCCCTGAATCCCGGCCTGGATTTCGATCTTCCTCTAATCTCCTTTCCCTTCCTTGATGAACCTCTACCTCTTACTTCCAATGCCTCCGCTGATGACCCTGACTGAGAAGGATGCCTCTCATTCTTCCTTGTGTCATAACTCATCAATACAGACGACACCTCATCATAATCCAAGCTCTGCCTTCCATTAATGAAGGTCAGTGTGAATGTCTCGTACTCCTCTACAGGAAGTGAATTCAGAAAGATGACCGCCTTATCTTCCTCATCTACCGTGACATCCACATTTAGCAGATCTGTAAGAAGCTTCGTATATTAGTTGATGTGCTCATTTACTGTGCTCCCCTTCTTCATCCGAAACTGATACAGCTTACTCTTAAGCTGCAACCTGGACTCTACACTCTTCGTCAGGTACTTCTTTTCAAGGGTTTCCCATAGTTTCTTTGCTGACGTCTCATGTTGCATAAGGTATTTTATGTCTTGTGACAAGCATGAACGTATCAAGCCGCATGCCGATCTGTTCATCTTAGCCCACTCTTCATCAGTGGTAGTGTTCTTCTTCCTCGCCAATAGGAGAGTGTCTTCGAGGTTTGATGCATTCAGCGCATCCATAACCTCACATCTCCACATACCAAAATTGTTAGTCCCATTAAACTTAACAACTTCAATCCTTGGATGAGAGTTCATTGTCTTAGCCGAAACTATTTCATCTGCCATTGAGATTTTCCCTGATTCTCTATCTATGCGGAAGTAACTACCAAAAAATAGATCCCAACACAAATAAAATCAGATTTTTACCTGTCCCTTGAAACCCTAGATCGAGTTTCTCTTTGGATCTACTTCACCACTGATTCAACGAGCCCTCCTTGAGTCCTTCTGAGATCGACACACGATCTCCTCGAACACCCAATACCTCAGACCTGAGATCGACACACGATCTCCACCGGATCCGATCTCGAGCCCTTCGAATCCTCAGAAATCCCAAGTGCAACCCGGAACTCTGATACCACTTGTTGTGCACGCAATCAAATCACAACAACCAATCAATAGAGAATCCCAAGATCTCCAGTACAAAGAACAAACCCACACGAAGAACACACAAATCACAAAGACGAGATTTAACGAGGTTCGGCCTGAATGCCTACGTCCTCGGGGCAATCAATGGAGAGATTTATATTAGGAAGATGATTACAATCGCTCTTAGTCTCTTTGAATGCAAGAGAACTCAGAGCTAATACTTTTTCGCAGAGAGCTAAACCCTAGAATCAATATTAGGCTTAAATACTTCATACAGCGGATCAGCAGATTTTACCCAAAACCCGACTGTCGATCGACCGGGACGGTCGACCGACCTCCTTATACCGGTCGACCGTGACAGTCGACCCAAGAAACCCGAGAGTGGAGTCTTTGCAGACAGAACATTCCGGTCGGCCGGCCCGGTCGACCCAGAAAACCCGAGAGTTGGGTTCCTGCAGTCAGGCATTTCGGTCGACCGGGCCGGTCGACCGCCCAAAACTCTGTGCATGTTGTGCACGTCGGTCGACCGGCCCGGTCGACCGACCCTTCTGACTTCTGCTGCTGCTGCTATTTCCTGTCTCTGTCCCTTTGCCTTTCATCGTCGATTTCCTTGGCGATCTTCGACGGCACTTGGCACTCTTCTACAGCTGCTTGGCATGGCGTCTCCTTTAATATCATCTCTCCTCCAACAATGTGAAGGTGTGAAGATAATTTCTTCCACGATGAAGTTGAGGTTGAGGCTGCTCAGGGAAATAATACCCCAGTGGTGACAACAGATTTGCCCTTCATTTCTGGTTCCTTCATCGGTGATCGGCTACTTTCCCAGGGCCATAGCTCGTTAGAGATGTTTTTTTGAGAATGGGTTTGATAGTTGAGAAATCTAAGTATCGGGACTCAACACTCAATGAAAACATCAATTTGTGATGGAGATTTTTCATTACGAACGATCAAATGGACGATCCTCACCACAAGTGAGAGAAGAATTGAGTGAGGTTACGAGTGTGACATAAAATAAACACGGCACGAAGAGACACAAAATTATAGGAATTACAGGGATTCAATGCCAAAGTCTCAGCGTTGTGTTTTTTTTTTTTTTTGGGGTTGGCACCAGATCCCTCACTGAAGGAGAAATCCATTTATACTTCATCTAATTTGCGAGCACGGGGGATGATGACACATGCATAATCCTCATAACTGTACGCTCTGCACGTGTTGGTTTGTTGTAACAATTGTGATTGGTTCTCTTGATTGCTGGAATTGTACGTAAAGAATCTCGCCTCTGTACATAACTGCCTAAGTTGAAGGGCATTTCACATTATGAATATGGAGGGAGATCAAGCCATATAACTGAAAGGGAAAATCTGGGATCATCTATTGCCTAGATTATCTTGTGCAGGGCTAAATTCTCCAGAAAGGGGTGAAATCCGAGACGAATGGGAGTGTCGGAGCGATCTGGATGGGAGTTGTCCTGGGGACGAGGAGAAACTCCAGATTAGCTCCACAATGATGGATGCTTTCGATTGCTTGGGCACGTGTCGTCATCCTATAAGAGTCAGATTTTGACCATTACAGAATCTTATTAAATCAAAACTTTTGTATGCTAGGGAATTGCAATTAGGAATCATAATCAGTTTAGCTCAAATAAAAGAAACTTGAGAATGCAACAATCCATGTGGGATTCGTAGTTGAATGAATATTTTTCCCTCGAAAAAATCTATTGAGATATAAGAATCTGAGTCCGAGAAATTAAGTGAAGGCTAGTGGGATTCAATTCGGAATCATAAACAATTTAGTCCCAAAAAAATAGAAAACTTGACATTGAAACACTACAAGGGAATTTTTTTTGAGAGTCCGAGCCCAGAAGTATAGAGGGTGTTATTTATTGGTTTGGAATTTTTTGGGTTGTACTCAGACTCGAATTGGACTAGGACTTGAATTGAGTCTTCGACCTTTTAGTTGGATTTATTAGGACTTGGATTAAGCCTTAGACTTTTTAGTTCGATTTACTAGGACTCAGACTAGGCCATGAACTTTTTTAGTTAGATTTACTAGAATTTGAATCAAAACTTTGGACATTTAAGTTAGATTTCATAAGACTTTGATTTTTAATCGAACAATTTAGAATAATAATTAGGACAATTTTCTAAGAGTTTCTACTTGGTAACTATGGAAAAATATGTAATACATCAGTGATATATGATAATAAATTGATAACCAATAATAATTATTTTAATACTTATTATGAAATATTATTGATGTTATTTCAATAAAAATAGTTATTCAATGTTTTATTAACATTTAAAATGACCAAAAAGTGAACAATATCAAAAAGGAATATTTTATAATATAATAAGAAATTATACAATGTTAATATTCTAATAAATTCAACACAAAACCAAAGTTTCGTTGCAAATAATGAATATTCACAATTACTAATTTTGGCATGACATTCTTTATTATTTTATCTTAAAAATATTCTAATAAATAAGGATAAAATTCAGTTAATATTGCTACTAACTTTTTTAATTAGAGTATTACAAGATTACTGTAAATATTTTATTATGAATAATAAAATAATTAGTCAATATTACTTAATTATGCAAAAATATTGGATAAAAATAATATTTTGTAATATTTATTAGTTATAAATATTAATTTTATTATTAAATTAAAATTAACAGTTAAAGTATTATATTCGATAGCTATCATTAATTATAATAATAATATGGGTAAGATTAACATAGGGGAGAGATTATGGAGAATCTGAGTAAAAAAGAAAAGTGCACAAGTTTTCATATCGATTTCTTTTTTATAGTTGAATTGGTTAAAATGTACATACTTGGATTCAGTCTTAGTAACGAATAACCCTATATTCCGAATTCAAATCCTAGTCTCAAATCAATAAATAACAGTATTTCAAAAATACAAATCTCAATCCCTAGTCAATAAAATCAAACTTTGAAATACTGAAAATTATTCGAGAATAGCTCGAAAATCCCGAACCAATTACACCCCCAAGTATTGGAATCCAGTGAGATTTCAATTAGGAATCATAATCAATTGGGTTCAAATAAAGAGAAGTCCTAAGGATAATGGGACTCTTAAATAATTTGATGTGCTATATATATAAACAGAAATATGTATATCAGCCGGCAGCTGAGAGTCCCTCTTAGCCTGCAGTGACGTGGTACATTATTAACCACGCAATAAGTTATGGCCCGCCTATTGGAACAAGTGAAATTACTAAATGCCCCGCCGTAAAAGTTAGTTGTCCCGCTATTGTTTATTATTAATTTTCCCATATTTCTTTTTTCTCGCTTTGTCAGATTTAGGTTGGAGTTTTACTGCCAGAAAACTTTTCTAAAAAAAGAGGTATTCGCATCAATTTTTTTTCTTTTTTTACTTTGCAGACCTAAATCGCCTTTTCTGTTTTAATGTCGACCGCCGACCAGAGCACATCTCCTGCCAATTCAGGTCGCCGTCGTCCTCGATCTGAGTCTCCTGATCTAAATATGAACCAAAGATCATCGTGTTTTACTTCGTCACAGAATATTAAAAATCTTGAAGGGTTAGATCTTTGGATGCTAATCAATAGGTTTTCATTTTATCCTTTTAATTATTTTTTCCCGCAACTTCTTATATATAAAAAATCTTTGGTAACGTAGATGGAACTGTGACCTAGATTACATTTTACAGAACAATAATCATTTTTACCAAATTTGTCTTTTTCAGTTAACAATTGCACAGTTTTGTTAAATGCGATCTCAGTCGCAGTTATTTAATTTGACAAGTTCCTGTTATTCTCATATACACCAAATTGTAAGAACTGTGACTAAGGTCGAAGTATATATTAAAACAATTCTTCAATAGTCACAGCTATCTTTAAAACTGCGACCTTAGTCGTAGTTTTATTTAATATAGTTCAAACGTTTGATTTTCAATTATTTCTTTTTATTTTCAAATACCTATTTTTTTCTCGTATCACTAAATTGGAAGAACTGCGACTAAGGTCGCAGTATATATTAAAAATATTTTTTCAGTTATTATAGACATATGTATAACTGCGACGTTAACTGCAGTCCGTAATTACATTGCATGTGTTACTTTTTGCACAGTCCTTTTATATATTAAGGGTTTCGAGTGAGGTCGCAGTATTACAAAATATCACATTCTTTTAAAAAAAAATCTGGACATCCTGAAAGATGCGACCACGGTCGCAGTCATCTTTACATCTGCGACCTGAGTCGCATTTTTATTTATTATAGTTAAGACGTGATTTTCAATTATTTCTTTACACTTAGTTCAACTGCTTGTTTTGTAGGATCTTAATTTACATCGACAAATGTCTGAAAGTATAGTAATTTTTTTAGGACAACAATTTTTCACAGACGATGAAACACACAATTTCTACAATGCATATGTAAGGAACAAAGGTTTTTGGCGCGAGAAAGAAAGGAATAGATAAGTCACGTAGGCTTTCTCATGAAGAAATTTGCAGAAAATTTAATTACAAAAAGGAGGGTGTGAAGAAGTTGTGTGACAAAAGACAAGATGGGCTTACAGTCAACTGTCGAGTCAATACTAGAGTTGCGTATCCTGCTGAGATGCATGTGTGTCTTTGCTTATTATCAGACCGAAGATTTTGGGTTGTTACCAAGTTTGATGATTCGCATTCACATGATTTGTCAAGCCCGGATAAGATCCATCACTTTTACTCTCACTAGACACATCGATCAAAGATTGCAGAAGCATTATGACTAATTTGGTTGATGTAAGAATTCGTCCTTCAAATATTTCTCGTGTTGTTAATGCAATGAATTACGGAGAAGGTTGTGAAGAAGTAAGCCTACAACAAGTTATTGATTTTATTCGACACCGTAGAAATAACATTGGCCATGAGTTTCGATCATCAAATATTTTCAAAAAAACTGAGTCTGATTCAGATTTTTTTCTTTGCAAGTGAAGTTGATAATGCAGACACATTTAGAAGCATTTTTTGGGCTGATAGAAGAGCAATTTTCTCGTATCTGAGTTTTTGTGATGTGATTGTTTTTGATACCACATACAGGAGTAATCACTTGAAACTGTCATTTGCTTCATTCACTGGAGTGAATCATCATCGGCAGTCAATTTTGTTTGGTTGTGCATTGCTTGCAGATGAGCAGAGGGATACATTTGTTTGGCTATTCAATAAATGGCTCAAATGCATGCACGGAGTTACATCAGAAATGATTATTGCTGATTAGGATGCCCAGATAGATGATGTCATCAAGATGATTTTTTCAACTACTTGGCACCGGTACTATTTTTGTCATGTAAGGAAATATATTGCTGAGCAACAAATCCCCCTGATGAGCAAGTATGGGAAAGATTTTATCTCTGATTTTCATATGTAGTACACCTCTTGTGATATAAGCACATGCGAGGAACGATGAAGATTGATGAAGGAAAAATATCAAATAGAAGAAGAAGAAGACAGTTGGTTGTTGAAGATATACAGATTGTGTGGATACTGGGTTAATGCTCATCTAAAGAATATTTTTTGTGTTGGAATGATAACCATTCAAAGGTCTGAGAGTATTAATTCCTTTTTTGATGATTTTGTGAATGTAAATACAAAACTAATTGAGCTTGTCCACGAACACATAAAGCTATCGCTACCCGTCGTAGTTCTGAAACTCAATAAGACTTCTGTGGGTTGAATTCTGTGCCCAATTGTACATCGACTCTATATGAGATACAAGTTTCAAAGTTGTATACTACAAAGATTTTTTAGTTGTTCCAAAAGGAATGGGCAGTCGTAATGACATTCTTTCCAGAAGAGTTGGAACATGATGGACCTGGAGCAAAATATTCAGTTGGTGAATTTTCAGACTCAAAAGACACTTGGGAAAAGGTCAGTTATGAGAATTCTGGTGAACTTAACGTGTCTTGTAGTTGCGATTATTCGAAACAGATGGTCTCCTTTATAGACATATTATGTGCATTTTGTGGCGCAATCACGTTACACATATACCAGAATCCTATATACTACAGAGATTGAGGTTGGATGTCTGTTATAAAAATATTGCAATTGAGAATGAAATTAGACCTTTTTCCCAATCAAAGCACGCGAGGGACGGCTAGACTGTGGACACTGTGATCCAAATTTAATGAATTCTTGAAATGGTGTCCAATTCGGATACATCTTTCAAAGTCGGATACTGTATTGAAAAGAGTTGCTGCGGAAATCAGTAATGAATGCAAATTCAGGACAGTAAATGATCAATCATCACAGTCTGAAACAAATATTTATTCTAGTGCATCAATTGTGGTTTTGCGAGAATGTGCAGAATTGATTATACGCGATCCAACTGGTTCTGTACCAACTAAGGGGATGCCTAAAGGTGCATCCAGGCTAAAATCTAGTTTTAAAGATTCTCCATCACAGAAGGAAGTCAAGTATCGAAAGTGTAAAAACTATCAACAGCTGGGCCGTTATAGGACTGGTTGTCCATTATTGGTATGAAATTAAACCTGGTATAGAATTTAATTTTAAGTTTGATGTTTCAAACATTTACGTTTCTTTTTTACTTGCAGAGGGAGTAGTTTAATGTTGGCGGCTAACTGAAGCGAATAAAATTTTTATTTATACATCTTCGGGCATCAACAGCTACCATGGTGAGAAGATATTTAATTGTACTGCGACCTGGGTCGCAGTACATGTGCTATTGTTGCTTTTTCAAGTGTTTTTCATTTCTTGTTCCAATGTAATATGCGGTACTTTATGATAATATTTGAATACAGTGAAAATATTATTTTAAAATTCACTGCGACAATATTGACGTATATTCGTACAGAATGATATAGTAAATTTAGTGGAATTTTCATTCTTTCTTTTGACTACGACTTTGATCGTAATCATCAGTTTTACCAAATGCGCTTAGTTTCAGAACTGCGACCAACGTCGCAGTTCATATTTCACTATAAAATTTAAAAAAAACAAGATCGCAGTACTTTTAAATAAATTTGAAAAATAAAATGGACTGCGACCTTGATCGCAAGTAGTTAATAAATTATAATACACTGCGATCAAGGTCGCATTGTTAAATTTCGCTGCGAAAGTGGTCAAATTTTTCTAATTAACCCAATTAATTAACTAATAAGGAACTTGGTCAATGATTCTGAGCACTCTGATCTTGTTCTGTATGAATTATTACATTAAGAATTTTAATTAAATTACCGGTTTAATATGTTGACAATGGTGGCGTATTCGTACAGAATTCTATATTTCATTGAATATAAAATGTTGTCGTTGTATGCACATTAATTGGGTTAATGAAACATTTATTATTATTTTTTTGACTGCGACTTTGGTCGCAGTCATCAGTTATACAAAATGCGTGTAGTTTCATAACTGCGACCACAGTCGCAGTTCATATTTCATTATATTTTTGGATTGTTTGATTATCTTGTTGTGTATGAATTATTACATTAATGTTTTTAATTATGTTACCAGTTTAATATGTTGAGATATTATTATAATTAAAGTATGATTTGTGAGATTTAGACCTTTACAATTCACACTGCGACCTTAATCGCAATTACGATTATACTCTTAAATTTGCAACATAGACTATGTTTTTGTGATTGGATCACATTGTCGTGTTTTTTGGGCCAACACATGCTATCTTGATCACAATCATATTCTATGTTCTATGTTCCAATAAACATAAGAATTCAAACAGTTAAAAAGTGAGAACAGTAAAATTAAGTTAGAAAAAATATTTATTTACATGATTAAGATTACAAAAAAAGGCATAAATTGTCTTAAAAAAATTACATATTTAAGAGGACTAATCTAGTCGTCCTCGTTATCACCATCATAATCATTTTCGTCATCCATAATATGACGATCTTCGTCTTTCCTATCGCTTTTCTCCTCTTCCTCCTCATTACCGCCATTGTCCTCTTCGCTTTCTTCCTCTTCAAAGCGGTATTTTGTTTCATCCATGAACTCTCAGAAAGGGTCGTCAGTATCAAACTCATCCTTTGACCCGTAGTGAGAAAACGTATCAGAACTAAATTACCAATCATCATTAGATGAATGACTTCTTTCATGGGAAGAAGGTGGAGAAGACATTTTTATTCTTTTTCAGATTTTTGACAGAGACGAATTTCAGAAATATAATTCAGTTTGTTTGTTATCCTTTAATGGACACCCTTAATATATAATTCATCCAGAAATTTTAAAAGGTTTATGCTCTCAAACGACGTGAACATGACTTAAATTTATTATCTGTCTTTTTCGAAAAGTGTATACTTTTCAGGTGACTGTTCAGTTTTCAAAACCAGTTAAAAATTAATATATTTTTAGATGCAATTATTTTTTGCTTTGAATACTACAAGACTATTATTATTTTAGTTTCTTATGGTAGAAAAAGGCCGTCACGATCATGTTTACATTTCGTTAAATTAATGATATTAACAAAATTTAAAACATATATTGTTATATATATAACAACGTTGCTGTTCTCTATTGGGCGTCGTGACCATGGTCGCAGTGCGACTTGTAATCGGAATCATTTACTGCGATCATGATCGCAATGCTAATAAATAAATATATTTTTTCTTAATTTATTCGTACTGCGACTATTGTCGCATTATAAGAAGTCGATACAACCTCCCTGGTTATGGATGCGACTTTGATTGCAATACGGATTCGGAACTCATTATTGGTCTTTAGTATCACTGCGACTTAAGTCCCTCACTCTATTACATTATAGAATGAAAATAAGGGAATCTCAATGGACTTTATAATAAATGAATAAAAATGTAGATAAATTACATTAATAAATCCAATAGACCTGCTTTTACAAAGAGGTTACATGTAAAATACAAAAAATTAATATGAATGAAATAATAATATTGAAATAAAAAAATTAAGTCAAATTTAATCTTCAAATGCCATCCTTCTTATTTTTTTCTGTTTTTTCATCCCAACTTTTCTCTTTATCTGCTAGAAACATGTATGCAAGCTCACTTCTAAGTCTCTGTACATCAGTCGCCGTCACAGTATCAACTATTGATGGAGCACTAAATGTTATACTTTCAATGTACTTGCATACATATATAGCGCAATCAACACTGAAATTGTACAGGAAAAAATATATGAGATTAAATTTTTATTCTAAACCAGCAGAAAATATCTTAGGTAAATGTCAAAAGAAATATAGATCTATTTGCCTGTTGGGGACATCTTGCATATTTTATATAGATTTTTTTTCAACCTTTTATTGAAATCAATTTCAAATATTTGTAACAATCGTTCTTTCTGCATTGTCAATAAAAAAAATCAATATCAATCAATTAAATGCAAATTTTCAGTAATTAGAAGATTAAATTTAACTCACCATTGTTCTGACATCTGTTTGTTACAACTTTAATATATTATTAGATTTTTCCACTGGAACCAAAGACTTATAAAAAATCCACTCTTGTGTATGACAATCTAATACCAAAAAGGTTCAGTGAAATTCGGCTTCCTTGGCACTATATTTGTGATTGATGGGAAGAATATGTAATGGACATCTCTTATCCAGTTTCTCAACAACTGCTTGGCGAAATAATCTTCCAGATCTATATTTTGAGATACAATATCGTGCTGTAAAAATAAAAAAGTTCATAAATTAAGTATTAAAATGCAAAAAAAATCAAAAATATATGAAAATCAGAACGGATACCAAGGTCGCAATCCTCTCTGCTTGGTCGCAGTAAATATTTAACCAAGTATATTTTTATTGCTACTCTGGTCGCAGTTTGATTTATTCTATTAAGAAAACTGACTGGGACAAAGGTCGCTGTTTTGTTATTGTTAATTAATTTTTGACTGCAACCAAGGTCGCATTTATCAGTATTCAGCTTTAATTTTTAGAATTAATTAACAACTCCGACTGCGACTGCGACCAAGGTCGCTGTTTTGTTATTGTGATAATATAAATATCTTATATTTTTTTATGTAAATTTAAATAAAATGAACAAAATTATTCAGAGGTGACTTTATCCAAGAAATTTTTGATGAGGGATTGTTGTTGTGGCTGCAGAATTCTGTAGGCAGCGGATTCATTCAATTCTCTGATTTTCGTCTGAGCGTCGGCCTTCATGCCTTGTCGAAATCAGGGGCAGAACTCTGAGCCGTAGGCTGTGGAAAAGGATCTTCAATAGTTTTCTTCTTTTGTTTTGGATAAATGAAATCGGAGTCATCATGATCTCTCTCAGTGCGCTTGCATTTTTTGACTCTTCTTTCTATCGATCCTTTAGTGTAATCTAAAACTTTTCCTTTTAACGCTTGCTTCTGAATCAAAGTATGTTCTTGATTTTTTTATCAAAAGGTTTGTCTTTTTGGATATCAAGGAGTTCAAAGTAAAAGTTGGAAAATGCTCCCAGGCAATACTTACTTTGAATTTAGATCACTTGAAATCCTCCTCTTTCTTTTTCCTCTTTTCTTCCGCCTGCTTCTTCATCTGCTCCCTCATCCTCTTTTGCTTATTCTCCTCCTGATTTCCTTTTATGCTATGCTTCTTTCTTTCTCCTCTTCTCCTTCTCTTCCTCCTCCCTCCTCCTCTTCTCTTCTTCCATCCTCTTCTTTTCCTCCTCCTCTTACTTCCTCCTATTCTCCTCTTCTTGAATTTTCCTCCTTTTCTCCTCCTCCTCCTGCAACTGTCTCCTCTTCTCCTCCTCTTCATTCATGCTCTTTTCCTTCTTCTACTTCTCCTTCTCATTTTTCCTCTTATTCTCCTCCTCCTTCGCAGCAGAGGAAGCAGCTCCTCTTCTTCTTCTTCCTCCTTCACAATTATAATTTTGCTGCCTTTTTAATTTTTCTCTCTCTTCTCTTTTTCTTTAATTCATCCTTGAGAGCTTTTTCATTCTCCATTATTTTTAAACTCAACAACATATGCCCTCAAGTACTTATTTTCATTCCTCAAAATTTCAAGTTCTTCAGCATTTTCATCTTGTGGTCCTGACAAATAACCTGCAACAGTTGGTTCTTGTTCATGCGTTATCTCTTCAACTATTTCTACATGTTCTTATTTTGTTTCCTCTAGGATATTAGCTTCAATATTTATATCTTATTTATCTCCTTCATCTTCTTCTTCTTCTTCATTATCATCTTCAATAGAAAGGCCAATCATAATTTTTTTCATCATTCGAAATGTTAGCCATTCGATTATAAATCTGCAAAATCATGTTAAACAAACGTCAATATAAAATTAACCTGTTAGTTCTGCTTATTATATCGAAGCAAAATAAAACTTGTATTAGAAGAGCTTTCAAACAAATTGCGATCGTGGTCGCAGTCTTTAAATTTTACTCTAAGCCAAATAAATCAGTACTGCAAGCATAATCGTAGTACAAATTTCATACTAAATTCATCCCAATTCAGATACTGCGATTTCATACGCATTCAAAATCAAGAAAATAAAAGAACTGCGACAATAGTCGCACTTCACTTATAACATAATGGAATCGACTGCGACTTGGGTTGCATTCCATTGAAATTTCAGCAAAGGAACGCGACAATGGTCGCACTTCATTTAAATATATAAAAATATATTGAAGAGTCTATGGTCGCTAACATATTAAAAACTAACCTTATCTACTTCAACGTCATTAAGATCAATTTCAGTTAGGGCTCTGCTAATATTTTGCAGTTCTCATCTTACTGTCTGTGGGATTTTGTCCTTCAAACTATTTTCTGCTCAAAAATAGCAGCCTTTTCACATTGCCAATACTGCAACATGTATTATTATATTAGTTTATGTAAACATTGTCAATATATAAGCAATTTTCAATAATATTTACCAACTATATTATTCATACTTACAATAATTGGTACAGAGCATCCTTGCAGCTCAAATGTGGTGTGTCTGAAGATGTCCAAAGACTCAATCAGAAACTGGCAAACAACTTTAACTCAGCATATGGTCTTCATCAGCTGAATATTGACAATTTATTCCATTATATACTATGACACCGTTCATTTACTGCCAGAAAAGAATAGAGTAGCCGACATATACATGATGATTATTATTGTAAAGTCTTGAGCTGTAAGTTTTTATCTGTCTCTTTAAAATTAAAGTCACTTACTGCTCAAGTTATTCATCCTTGGTCGCATCTAATTCAGTCCTCCTTCTTTTATTAACCAGAAGATCCTCCAAAGCTTCTTCAAATCATACTTTCGTGATCTTCTTTATATTAGGGAAATAATATTTTATAACCACCCGTCCTTCATTGTATAGGTCTTATTCATAATAAAATCTCCCCCATTGATAGGTAGACCAAAAGTAAGGGCAACATCCTCTACTTTAACTCAATTTGTTTGCCCCCAATTAGAAAGGTCCTTAACTCCCAATCATACTGATCTACAATTTTTAGTATATTTATGTTTGATTTTAGGTCTTTGTCAGCACCAAACTCCTCATTGTAGAAGGCCATGAAAATTGGACCAAATAGGGTCTCCTTCATCGCATTGACAAAATCTGTCTGAATGTGCTTTTTGAATTTTCTTATGAAGTCGCACATAGGCTTTAGGCTCAATTTCATAGGACGAACCTTCAGTTCTTACTTACCTATAAATGCAGAAACATTAACAATATTAGTATAAAAATCAGGGTCGCAATACTTTTAAATAAATTTAGAAAGAAAAATGACTGCGACCTTGGTCGCAACAGTATTTAATAAACTATAAACACTGCGATCAAGGTCGCACTGTTATATTACATTGTGACAGATGTCGCAATTTTCTAATTAACCTAATTAATTAACTAATAGGAATCTTTATTTCATCATACTGCGACCAGGGTCGCAGTATCCTATTAAGCAAACTTAGTAGAACAGACTGCGCCCCAGGCCCCCTAAAAAAGAAAAGGGACGACAACACAACGACATCAGTCGAAGAGTTTTAAAAAGAAAAATCTTAGAAACCAAACAGACGTTAATAAGTTTTAAAAAAATATTTTTTTTACAGACTGCGACCAAGGTCGCAGAAAATCTAGGTCGCTAATATAAATAACTGCGACCTAAGTCGACAAAAATGGAATGAAAAAATACGGTGACCTTTGTCACTGTGTTAAAAAATTAAAAATTCTCTAATAAGATCATTAATTCCTATTTTCTTTTCATCTTAAACTGCGACTTGGATTAAAGTTTTAGTGTAAAATATTAAAAAATATTGTTTCAAATCGCATAAATATATTTAATTTTGATTATTACTTCTTTAAAACAAAAAGCCGACTCTTTTACTCTTAATTGCGATCATGGTCGCAAGCTTTTAAAATAAAAAATTTATCTAATTATTTTTTAAAAAACCAAGATTCTTGAAAATTTTAAGAAAAAACAAATTTTTTCCAGAAAAATTCAGTTCACCAGACACTTTTGAATCGAAGTTAAATTAAAATAGGGATTTTTTTAAAACAAAAAAAATAGAAATCACAACTGAAAAAAATACAACTATTAAGGCTTACAGAACCCCAAAAAAATATTTTTTCTAGATTTTTCCTTTACCTTTTTCCGCGGATGATTTCTTGGGCGCCATCTTGATCAGATTTTTTTTTTTAAAAATAAATTTTTGAACGAAATTGTTCAGAAAATTTAGAAAACAATAACACTAAAATTTTCGGATTGATGATCTGAAAATTTCAGATCTATAATGTTTATTGGAAGGAAATGTTTTACATACAATAAAAAGTTGTGAGGATGGTATTTTCGTCAAAGCGATTGTTGAAATGACTGATGGCTTATTTGGGCGGGATTTTTATAGTTTTTGTCCGTCAAAATTAATGACAAATTCGTGGCTATTATGCTGCCACATCCCGCCGGCTGAGAAACTCTCTCAGCTGGCGACTGAGGTACAGTAACCCTATATTTTAAAGTAAATATAATGTAACGCCACAACTAGAGCTAATTAAATTAATTTCAATTGTGCGTATGAAACAAATGGTTGAGATTATTTCAGTGGACCCATCAACCAAAAATTATCAGTGGATGGACCCCAAATCTATTCAAATTGACTCCGAATTATCAAGTTATCACAATTTTTGTTTAAATTTTAGGTCAGATTTTCTAATTAAAAATCAAAAATAAAAATTGCCAAAAAAGAACCCTCAAAATGGAAACTAGAAAAGTCGCAGCGTTTTGTTTTTCGTCAGATGCACCCCACGTGCCGAAGCCAACTCAACCTGGGCCCTCTCGCACCTGTGCGGCTGTGCCCCCTAGTGTTTGGTTGCAAGGAAGTGAGCGGAAGTAAGGAAATGGGGAAGTATAATTGCTCACTTCCTTATCTATCCAAACACCGGAAAAGGAAAATAAAAAAACCCTTTTCCTTTTCTCTTTTCTCTTTTACACAACAATTTCCTCACTTTCAGAGTGCTACAGTTAATTTTGTGATCATGTAAATCTCATTTTAATAAGTTGTAGTACAAAACAGTTAATTTTTTTATCATGTAAATCTCACTTGCATTCTAATTACAGTCCATTTTTTATTTTTCTTAATTAATTTTTATTTTAATAGTATTTTACGATCAACTTTATGATCAACTTTTTCACTTCTATTTTCATATTACCATCCAAACTGAAAAAAAGAAAACATTTTTCAAATCACACTTTCAAATAACATTTAAATACCGAAAAACTTATTAAGCAATTCCTAAGCTCCAAAAAGAGCTATTACCACTTCCTCACTTCTTCACTTCCTCGCTTATACCTGACAGGCCCTAACGTGCTCAATTCCCCTCTCCAGTCCGCAAGCAGCGGGGCCTAAAATATCTTTCCTCATCTTTATTCCCCTCTCCTAGGGTTTACGCTCTCCTTTTCTCCGCTGCTTTCAATCGCCGTCCTCTCGGATTTGCTTGGTGCAGGTCGGGAACGGCCCATCGCCGTCCTATCTGGTCTGGTCCGAACCGGATTCAATCCTGTCCGCTGGCCGAGTTCTCGCCTTGCATCAAGTGAATTCGAGAGTTTCCGGCGAAAAGACTTAGATCTCAACTGGTAATGCTATTTTTTTTATTCCCCAAAGATTTCAGTATATATATTCGAGTTTGTTTCTTGGTGATCTGAGCTGGTGTTAAATCTAATATCTCTCGATTTAGTGAGTTTAGAGAAATAGACTGATATCCACATTGTTGACTACTTGATGTATTGTTATGTACTTTCGACCTAACATGTTGCTTGCTAAAGTTTTTATTTTTCTGCTAATTATTTTTTTAGTTGTTGATTAGTTTTATTAGGGGCGAAAATTACGCTGGGAATCGAAAATTTATGATTTGAGGATCTTTTCATGCATTTTATGGATTCATCTGTGTCGGGTGAATTGTTCTGCCAGATGCACTGCATTTAATTTACGTGTAATCTGAAGAGCTTATGGGCTGCTTGATGGGTGAATATTGTATCTCTTTATACCTGTCAATGTGATTTGCAGATGGCATGGTTATAGTTTATGTAAGTATCCTCTTGATTTTGTACAGAGAGGTTGGGGAAGTGAGCTGATGGAAGTAAGGGTGAACAGGGATGGATTAGGTTGATTTGGTGTTGGTCCATATTGCTTTTATAAGAATTTCCATGGAAGGATGGCTATGTGTATTTCATATAATGATCTATCTAAAAATGATGGGAAATTTCTTATCATGGATCTGTGTTTTAAGCTCGAATTTTGCCTATTGGATTTTTGAGTCGGAAGCAAACATAGATTGGATTAGTCATATAAGGACCTATTTTCAAACTATTCTGCGTCATAGTGAGCTGCAATATTAATTTAATTTTAAAGAAATGATAAAAAAATCTAAAATATTCCTCAATCTCCTTGTATAATGAGGTGCAATATGTTTTGGGAATGTTTTTTTGGAAAACAAATGATAATGATTTAACTTATTAAATATGTCATTGAGAATTGGAGGTTAAAAAAGTTATTAAAGAGTGAATATATTGAAAATATGTCATTAACAATTGATTTGAATTAAATAATTAACAAATTCTAGATCCCATTGTCTTTCTAATATATGCCCCGTTACAAATCAAAGTTACATTGAAAGTTTGAAGTTGTGCATAAATTTTTATTTTTATTTCTGGTTCACACATGGTAAAAAATCTTGGGCTATGGAATTACAATGGTCCTAAATTATAGTTGTTACTCTCAACTACAACAATCAGCACCTTCCACTCTCGCACATTGTCACTTCCTTGCTCAAGGCAGTAGATTTCATTGTTCAATGTAGAGCAGAAAAAAGGTTCTCTTTGTTTCCCCCCCCCCCCCCCCCCCTCCCGTTTAAATGTTGCAGTCCTAAACACTTTGGATGTTTCTTGAATATTTTCCGTGCTTTGAAATTTGAGGAGGGTATTTTGTACATTTTTTTTGTTTTTTAGAATGAATTATGGTTGTGATAAAGCTCCGTGCTACCTTAAATTCAGTCACTTCTAATTTCCTTTTGCCTTTGATTCCTTTGTCTGTTTTATTTTCATGGTTATTGGATGATTGCAAATATAGAGAACAATGGAATGCCCTCAAGGTGTTTGTTGAATGGCTTAAGAGTGTTTCAGTTTCTCTGTGTCATGTTTGGGCTTCCTTTTGATTCCTTTGGCTGTCTTTTTTTAATAGAAAAATGATTAGTGAAGCAGGCCATATGCATGGGTATTGGATTATTGCATCTATAGAGAACAATTCAGTGCTCTCAAGATGTTTGTTGAATGGCCTAAAAGAGTTTCATTTTCTACCTACCGTTGTTTGAGTTTACCAACAAAGTATATATGAAAAAGATTAGCAACCATGCATGTATTGAACTCTGAAAGCTAAAATTTCAACTTGAATATTATCTTTAATTACAAAATAAATTATGTCCAATTCTTCATTGTTCCATGCTTTATTGCAAACTAAAGAATTCTTCACTTAGACATGGATTAAATTTGCTAGGTATATTATTGTCGACTTTTAAATTTGATGTTTAAAGTACTCTGATTGCTACTAATTTTTAGCATAATCATTCAAAATTCTTACACGTGCACTGCATGCACTAGAACTCTATACACTTTAACTAGTAATAACTAATAAGGAGAAAGAGAGGTGTTGGGGATGGTATATTGTATATTAGAATTTTGGTCACAACCTGATTCGTGCAGGAGTTTATTATCAATTCTGCCCTGAAAAAAGTGGTATCTTTTTATTCTCTCTCCGACTCGAGCCCTCCCTTCTCTTCTCCTAATTCTCACGGCCAGTCAATCAAAGGCAGTTGTCTTGAATCTCAAAACCCTAGCGATCTGGATCCAATCTCCTAAATGAGTTCCCATTCACATCCAAGAAAACCCTAGTGACCTCCTGATCGTTGTATCTCATCAAATATCAAGTAAGTCTTCAGTTCATTGTGAAGCTGTTGGACCAATGATTTCTCTGATTTAGTCATTTTATACATCTACTGATTTTTTTATTATTAAGTATGATTAAGGAAGTTCTTAGAATTTTTTGCATAAATCATTTGTTTTTCTGCCCTCATTTCTCTATCAAACAAGAAAAACATTTACTTTTCCAAAAATTCTCATCGTTCATTTCCTAAAATATCTCATTTACTAGGTACTAAATTGTTTAAACAAATAATTTAAGAGTTAAATTTGAATATCAGAATCATATAACAAATAAATTCTAAATATAATTGGGTATTTGAATCAGTTTGAATGCAGACAATCAAATCAATTCATCTATAAATACATCAATTTTCAATTCAATTCGACTCAATCTGCTACCCTTATTCATGTGCATTGTAGACATGATGTAATTTATTTTCTTATTCTCTAGGAGATTTTGTTGCATTGTTCCAAGTCTGCTCCAATCTATTTCATAATAACCTCTTGTGAAATAGATTTTGTTATTTGTGTCCATCTCTTTTATCCATAGATATCCTTGTCGACACCGCGCATTACGTACCTCTCTAAATCCTACTGAGTAGATATACAATCACATTCGCAATGCACCTTCACCAACATCACTGAATATCATTTATCTATTCTGCGTGTGATCGAAATTAGAAATTTTAGCATGAAACCTTCATTTTGATGAAAAGCTTCTGCAAAGATTCAAGACCATACTATTTTTTTCTTTTTAGTATTATCTGAGGATGGTTTGACTTCTTCACTAGAAATTTATAGTCGACTTAATTGATTAATGTGCATCATCTTAACTCTTGATTTATCACCTGTCCCTGTAAGACTAATTAAAATTTCATTCCCATGCTGCTTAAAATAGGCTCGCACCCCCCCCCCCCCCCCCACACACACACACAAAAAAAAAAAAAACTTTTATAATATGCATCCTTAAGGTATTAGATAATTGGATAGGGTTGGACTGGCACCAGTCACAACTCAATTAGTGCCAGGGTTTATTAGTGATGGATCGTACACGGGGTTTATACTTGAAATGGAAATGGTGTCTTCTTCCTCTTTTTCTCAATTTTCTTTTCTCCTTCTATAGACATAAAAAAATGGATGGGGCTAATAACAATCATGGACTGATGGGTTTCCTGGAGCAATGTAAGGGGATCTTAAAGATCCAAAAATTTCGCCGGATGGTATCATACACTGGTTTCTACTGCTTCGCTACCCTCATCACCTACGCTTACACCAGCAACACGTTCGTACTCTTTCTTCTCTCCCCTCTAGAACCTTCCATTCTCATCGAGTACCTTCTAGAAATTTCTAATTGAGCTACTTGTCAATTACAGGACTAGGGCAGGCATGTCGAGGTCTGATCAGTTCTATGCGTCTTACCCCGTTGGCACCGAGCTCCTTACCGACACTGCTAAGGTATTTTCCTTTCTTGTTTTAGTTAATGGAGATTTTTATTAAGTTGCTTTGGCTGAATTGTCGCTTTGTAAATTAAATTCTGATTTGTGCTTTATGAATTAAGTTTGAAAATCTTGATACTTTGGCATCAATTCATGGGACCAGTTGAAGAATTGATTCCAATGCAAATATATACAATAAAAACTGAAGTTTTACCTGAGCTTATTTTCACATGGAAAATTTCTAACAAAATGTTTATACCCCTTAATGGTCAAGTTTCCCTAAGAAGTTGGGTTGCAATGTGAACTATGCAGAGACTTTATGCCAAATGTAGTTGTGGCATCAATCCAAAAGGAATTAACATTTTTTTCTTTTTTAGGATGAATGTAGATGAGAAAACTGAGTATTCCTACTTCCTAAAAATAAAATAAAAATAAAAATAACTAATTAATGAAGAATAATTACCATATAAGCATGATAGGAGGTTTTAGAGAATTGAAGTTTCTAGGAGAAATAACACAGACTGAAGTCAGCAAAATGTACCACATTATCTCTTCCAACTAGTCTAACATTCTTGATTCATGTTTAGGAGAGATCATGTGCAGGAGTTCACCTCATGATTTCCTTTTCAGATATTTAAAAAATTATTTTAAAAGCTCTGATGCAGGTGCATCTTCCCGCATTTTAAGATGTGTTCTTTAATTATGATGTTTGGAAGTCATGCTATTTTATTTTTTCAATTTGAATTTGGAATTGACACAGTAGGTTATTTTAACTTTGTTATTGGGGTCACATTCGATTCTTAATGTCAATAACAGCTGTACAAAGCGGCCCTTGGTAATTGTTTTGAAGAGGAGGATTGGGGACCAATAGAGTATTCCATAATGGCTAAGCATTTTGAACGCCAAGGCAAACCTCCCTATGCATACCATGCTGTAAGTTAAATTACTTCTTAGATTTTGCTCCCTTCATCATGCAGCTAACATTTGTGGTAATCTTTTATGATGAGGCCCAACTATGTGAAGAATAGTTACAGCCTAACCAATTGCTCAAAGATCTTGTATTTCTTATTATTCCATCACATTAAATTGGTTCTCTGTGGAAATTCCTTCCTCTTCTTTTCTTTGTTGCTTTTTTGTTGTTGTTTTTTTGCTTTGTTCTTTATTGTTGCAATTTTTAAGCTACAACTGCATGTTGAAGTTCCTGTACATTTGGTGTAGTATTACAATCAAAAGTGAAATGCATAATAATACACAGATTTTCCGTGTTAGAAGACTTGACTCAGATATTAATTTTTAGTCTAACATGGAATGGTTCTTATATAATCTCATGTAGACCGATACTTCTATGAAACAATGGTGCCTTTGAGAAACTGGGGAGTTGTTTATAAAGTAGCTGTTAGGTGATATTTAGTTACGTCTATAAGAAAAGACTTCTATACTAGTAACATCCCCTCATCGTTGCCCAAAAATAGAGGGTTTCTGGATTGTCAAGTTATTATAATTTAGTAAATTCTTTCCATATTAGTTTTATTGAAAAGTAATGAATTTGATGGGGGAGTAGAGGAACAGTGTTCTTGCTTGCACAGATCTACATGTATCAATATTGTAATGATGTTAAAAAGGCTGGGAACTTTATCCTTTTTAAGCAATGCCACGAAGAGAATAATGATTATGGTTGGTATGGAGGGGCGGCTACGAAAGAGAAGAGGGGAAAGTACACAATTCTAGCAATGCAGGAAGAGAATAATGAGTATAGTTGATGTGAAAGGGTTTCTACAGAAGATCAGTAAATGCTAAGAACAATTTTCACTCATGTAGTGATATAGAGGAAACTACTGCAATTGAATTTGGTACTCTCATGCATAGGGTTTTGTGTGTTTTTATTTTATTATTAGAGGGTGGGGTTTTCTCTGTTCATGTGTGTGAATTTTTATTTTTTATTTTATTTTTGGGGGGGTGGGGGGTGGGTCAGATGAAGAATATTATGCCTAAAGTTCTAGTTTACATAAACTAGAGAAATTAATTTGGAAGAAGAAATTAAGATGCAAAGAAGCATATTTACGAGCACCCAGGAAAGTAAATGAGCCCAAAAGAATGCAAATCTCCACTGTGATTAGCCTGCGTAATGTTGTATCTTTTTCCCTCATCAGCATTATGCTGCATTCCAAGTTTCTCTCTTGTGAATGTATTATAGGAAGAAAAGTGGAGGTAACTTGGAAGGTCAATCTGATGGGTCAGGGAATTAGATCTTTATGAAGGAATTGTTGGCCAAGGTTAAATAAGCGAAAGAATATTGTACAATAACCGAATGTCGTGCAATAACTGAATGGCGTGATTCGAGGGAAAGGAGTAGAAGAAGTGTGAGTGAAAAGGTTTCTAATCTCATTCTAACTGACCGGTTTTGAAAGAAGGCAAGAGGTCCAAAACGTTATGGATCTTCTTGTTAGAGTCTTGAAGATAGTGAATCCGGACAAAAAAATCTACATTATCTATTATCTATGAAGCTATGGATAGAGCAAAATTAACTATAAAAGCATCAAATAAGAATTGGAAGAAGTACTGAGATATCATTGATGGAAGATGAGAGGGACAGTTGCTTAGACACTTGCATGCTGTTGATAATATATTTGCCTAGAAGTTATATTTGTTGACTAGAAATTGAAACTGTCATATCAAAACAATCATGCGCTTACATTATTGCAGTATATTTTTAAATTCAGGACTACAATATTCAAAAAAAAATTTTACACATCCAAAAGTGAGAAATGGATTAAAGGATGTCATTAAAAGATTGAAGTCGGATTTGAATAAACAAGCAAGAGTTATTAATAAGGTAATTATAATTTATTTATTCCATCGATATAATGTTATGCAAATATTAACACTTATGATGTGGATTCTCACAGATAAAATTATTTGTGAATGGAGTTGAAGAATTTGGAAGCTCACTGACTAGAAGAGCAGTGCAACAATCTCTTCCAGCTGATTGGTGGATTAACTATGGTGAAGAAGCTCTCACTCTGCAGAAAATTGCTATCAAAGTTTTAAGCCAAACATATTATTCATCGGGTTGTGAAAGAAATTGGAGCACGTAGTCGCTGATTCATATAAAATTGTGCAACTGATTGTCAATGAAAAAATTACATAAACTAGTATTTGTGTATTATAATATGCGATTGCGAGTAAGAAACTTGACATGCAGCGACACTGATGATTATTACAAACCAATTGATCTGAATAATATTTTCAATGATAATATTTTGGATGAGTGGATTCGGGAGGGAGAACAACCGATATTACCACCAGATGACTTAAGTTGGTTGGATGAAGGTATTCGTCGTAGTGATGAAAGTGACGGTGATGACGACGATGGTGATAACGGTGATGGCAGTGATGATGATAGCGATGACGGTGGTGATGATGATGACAGCGGTAATGGCAGTGATGGCAGTAATGATGAAGAAACTCATGATATTGGTGAAAGCCAACGAGGTGATGCTATGACATGAGATTAAGAATATTATGCCACACAAGATACAAATTATGGATGCCGGGCGGAGATTTCGCAACAGCGTAGGCATTTGGATCAGTTGGTTGATTTCAGTTCTAGAGATGATTATTTGAGTGGACATGATAACTACTCACATGGTTATCAGTCTTGAAAGCCGTTTACAGGGGTTGGGTTTGACATCTGGCCAACATTCTAGCACTGATAATTCTAGCACTGGTGAATATTTTACTAGCAGCACTGAATATCGAGTTTTTGGGTATTATCACTATGGAGCTGATATTGTATAGTCCCTACCGCCATATTACTCTGATGCTGGATCCTCCGGCCAATCATCTCAGCCTACAGGATCTCACCTACAAACATATTATTATCCTTATGGAAACTATATATCTGGTTTTTATACTTATCGCGGGGATAATGATGATTTTATGGCTTCTCGCAATTCAATGTGGAAATGACTATTTTAGCATGTATTTATGAATTATTTTGTGCAATTTACTATATTATGCATGTATTTTTGTATGTTTCTTCCGACGACGCTTGTATTTATGCTTTTATTTTATGTTTTGTTTGCTAGGTGATATGTTTTGAATATGTGATATATGTATTTTGATGTCTATATTTTTTTATGATTTGTCATGATTTTTTCATAATTTTTTTACCTTTCTATGTAGCGTTTTGCGCGTATCGTCCGAATCCGATCCGAGTCCGAGACCGATCCGTCTCGGTGCTGGCCGAGTCGGCGGGCGAGACCAAGACTTTAAACCATGCCTCTAAATGGCAAAGCTCTAAGTCTGATAATTCCTAATCAGTTATGTCCAGTTCGTCGCCTCTGAAGTGACAAATATTCAGATTTCACTTCCAGTCCAGTAGGGACTCTCTTCGCTGTTATGTACAGTTTATCACCTCTGAATAGTGACCTCTTCCTAGCGATTTCCAACCTGTCATGTTCAGTACATCACCTCTGAACAGGCGGATTCCTAGATTTACCCTCTTTTATCCCCAGTAGATTCTTTCACTTTAGACTGATTTTATCATTTTTTGCCTCTGAATAATTTCAGTCACACCCCTAATTCCTTCGGGAATTTTACTTGATGAAGCTTCACCTTCTTAGTTCTTTTTAAGAACTTGCATTCTAAGCTTAGCCTCGCATAAGCAAGCTATTTTAGCCTCGCCTAAGGCTTGCTCCGCATGAAACTTCAACTAAGTCTAATGACTTTTCTGACCCAAGCAATGTCAAAATTTAGGTCGCCAGTTCAAAGTATTTTGAAATTCGTACCACTCCATTACGGATTTACTAAAACTTTGAAGGGGGGTATTGTTGACACTCTGAAAAGACAAACTCCCAAATTGCTCTTCAATCGGTCTAAACGATGTCTAAGTTGTCGACACTTCCAAAAAACAAGTCTCAAACAAGCTGACGACCAGTTTCGACCCATCCCGAGGGACAAAGCAGTGATTTGGACTCTGCTGATCCAATGAAGCATACAGTAGGCCAAGTATGGCCTTTGAAAAGGCCAGTTTGTTCAACACTTAGCCTCGCATTAGCCTAATAGGCTATAGCTTACCCTGAAGCTTTTTATAGCTCCGCAGAGAGCTAACTTCTAGCTTCGCCTTTAGCTTTTCATAGCTCTGCTAAGAGCTAACTTCTAGCTCTGCCTGAAGCTTTAGCCCCGCACTGGGCCAGCTCCGCATGAAGCTTTAGCCCCGCACTGGGCTAGCTCCGCATGAAGCTTTAGCCTCGCACTGGGCTAGCTCTGTATGAAGTTTTTGGTCATATTGACCATTTCAAATCCCTAAATGGGATTAGTGGGATAACTACCCATTACATTAGTGGGGTTAATGCCCACTTTAAATGGGTGGTTACACCCCATTATCTCCCTATTAAAGAGAGATAATTAAGGAATATTAACTCCCTAAGCCAGCAACTATTCACAGCTTGGCATGCTAACCTCGCCAGCGGCCGAGCTAGCCTTCGCCAAAGGCTAATTTAGCCTCGCTAATTAGCAAGTTAGCCTTGCCAAAGGCTATATAACCTCGCCCAACGGGCATAACAGCTGTTAGCTGATTTTTAGGGGTTCACTACGCCTCATTGAGCCTATAAATGGCTCACTAGCAGGCTAGGCTTTTAGGGGCTTGAAGAGATTTAAGTCTAAAGTGGCAATGTTTGGGAGGCTGAATTTTGGAGGGGCTGCATAAGAGTTCATTAGAGGGAAAACTTTGCTAAACAAGAGATCAGTTCCTCTAGCTTCCAAGATTTCTTAGAAAACTTCATTTCTCTTTTAGGGTGCTAATACCCTAATTAATCTTCTAAGTTCAAGGAATTTTTAGAAGCAGGCGAGAAGGAATTCTAAGCAGGAGATTCGAAGACTTGATCGCTCGCATTGTCAACAGTTTGCGCGCTGTCCAGACTTCTACCGGCACACTTCCCTAAAAACTCAAGAAAAGAACATTTGTAATTTTTATTTTAATTACTTGTAATTTTCTTCAAAATTTTGTAAGTTTCCCCAATTTCAATTAAAGGGAAAACATGGTTAAATATTTTGCTGCTAGAGAAAAGATGATTTAGAAATAAAGGACAAGGAAAATGAAGGGCAAAACAAGAAAAACACCCTTTTTTGTTGACTTCAACAAAAAATGTTTTTCTCAGTGAAAAAAAATCATGTTAATAAGAGATTAATTTCCAACAACTTTTTTGATTTGAGAGACTCATTTGAAAATTATAAGGTTGGACATTCCTTCTGGAGTATGTGTGATTTGAAAGACTAATATTTTTTTTTAAAAAAATGCAAGTTTAATTTTCTGCAAATTTAGTATCTAGATTGTTTGAGATAATTAATCTTTTTTTAGCATTTACTTAAACTAATGGTGGCAAATGATTGAGAGTTGATCTCTAGGAAGTTTACAGCTAATGAAATATTTATTTGAACCCGTGCATTGGTAAATCATTCGTGCTATTTGAGCAAATATCAACCAGACTTCCAGTTAGTGTTGCGAAATGTAACTTTCAGGAAGCTAACTTGATTGAAGATTAATTGAGTATATGTTTTTGTTCCTTTTTTTTTTATATGAATCATTCTTCCTATGCTCTTTGAGCAAATCTGGAAGATGTATATCCTGATTTAGTTTTTATTTATTTATTTATTTTGTTGTCTGCTAATATTTCAGCAATACATGGCTCACATCCTGTCTCATGGACAACTCGAAGATGGAAGCAGCTAGGAAATAATTGCTAATGCACCATAGTTTATGAATTGCTCTGAAGGTCATCCGCTCTTATAGAAAATGAAGAAACTTCAACCTACAAATGTACTACATCAAACAAGCAGGTGGAGCACGGAGCATATACAATATCTTACATCTTTCACTGTTAAAAGTTTCTGGCCAATTACCGAAGCTCTTTCTGAGAATTTTACTCTCTGTTGATGAACTGCTGCTGTTATGCTCGGAATGGCATACGAATTGTAGGCAATGTGCATAGACATGTATTAGAGAGAAGCCCAATTATTCTATTTTCCTGTAACAGTGAACTCTCGAGTGAGGCTGATTGCATTGGCATCACACACAACAACAAAAAAAAAAAGTTATCTCGAGTCCTCTGTTGCTTATCAAATGTGATCAGGAATGGCTTTTGCCCATCACAGTGACGAGCTGTATTTTGTAAATTATTAGAATGTAATGTTTTCCATAGAACTGCCACTTCTCACATCTGTGATTTTCCAATTTCATTGATTCAGAAGTAGCACTGTCTTTAAGCCTCTATCATAGGTTTTTGCTTCATCTCTTGTTATTATTTTTCTCCAGAAACAAATAAGTTTTTTATGTTGGATTATGGAACTGCTCTTCTGGAAAGACATGAATGTATTGCTTCCCTCAAATGGGGAATGAAATTGAAACGTAGTCATTTGCATTTGTTCAACCAGGGCATATTGCAGCATGTGCCCCTTTTCGTCCCAAGATAAATTATATGCCATAATACATACTATTATCTCACATCTTAAACAACATACACGCAACAGAATATTAGTTTGCTCTTCAGTGCATGAAATTGCATCAGTTAATTATTTTTATCATTTGAAATTTGTAACAAGATATTACTGTTACATAAACTTAAACAGGAGACGAATGGGAGAAAAAAAAGAAGTAGATATTTCTTGTTAGTTGAGGCCTTATTTGACTTACTCTTCATTTTTATTATATTTTTGGTCGATTGTTTCAAATCAATTGTTAAAAGACATACATTTATTCATTCCCTCTACCATGTACAAGAAAATGGGAAAAATGGAAACTTATAGTCACGAGCATGTTCAAAAAGTTAAGAAGACCTGTCTCCTCTTTATCCTTTCCTTTTGTCTCATAATTTTTGGTATATACTTATACTTTTCTTGTTTATTAAGTAATGTGCAAGTTATCTACACTGTCAAGATTAAATACAACCATAAACATCCCTCGGAATCAAAAGTAATGTGATTGCCACCACATCAATATATCCAATCAATTCGCCAGAAAAATTCTGATATCTAGTGGACCTCTCAGTAGGATTCGAACCCAGGTGCTTCTTCTGGTCACTCTTTCAAAGAAGGATTGAGAGGACCACGTCGACTTGGAGAAAGGCAATGAAGAGTCTCAATAGGGATCGATCGTCTCATCGGAGTTTTAGACAAGGGTACTGGAACCAAAACAGGGGCAAGGATGTCGGATCGATACAAAGTGTTTCCCCTGCTTAAAGCACAAGGATACATGCTATTTATATTGGCAGAGCGAATGATCAAAGACCAAGAAGCACTGCCCAAAACAGTGCATGCAAACATATAGATTCATCCTAAAGGCACCAAGTATCCGGCATCAGCATCATGAGGTGGGCTAAACTTCCACGTTCCTACACAAATTGATGAGTAGAGTTCAATAATCACTTGTGCAAGTATAATAAACACTTTCTCAACCCATTTTTTTGGCAAACTCTCAGGGATTTGAAGCGGGAGTCGGTGATCTGAATTAGGAAGAAACAATGAATTAGCTCTTAGGGATCATATGCCTAATTTTGACTTCAAAAGTTCACAAGAGAATTGAAAGACATCAAACAATATGTAGTATCAAATTTCAATAACAAGGAAAGTACAGCAAGTAGACAACTTGCTTTCCTTTGACTGAGGAAAGAGAACTTTGAGAAGGCAAAAGAGAAAAAAGGAGTTTTAGCTTTTTAATACGTGTAGACTGGTAAACACTCGTTGATCCCAGCATGAGAGTATGGGACTAACTACTGTTGGCAAAAACTTGTCTGATGTTTGATGTGTATGCTGGAGGGATTGTTGCAATAGCCTACAGGAATATGAAACTAGGGTTGGAAGACCTGTGATCTAATAATTGCAAGGTATTTGGTGCAAAAGTAAATTGCGGTAACTTATTTTACTAATATCAAAAAAATTTTACAATGATCCATTTCAAGCTTTGCTTTAGGAAGGAAAGGGTTGTTTCCTCTCAAATCGAGTAGAAAATGTCTAGCTCAAAAAAAAAAATTGTCCAACATCCACAAAATAAGACAATATTTAGACTAGCATACTGCCGTTGTTGGTGAAAAACAGACCGATCAGTCAGAAGAAGGAGGAGGGGGGGAGAGGAAGAAAAAGAGGAAGAATGAGGAGGGAGCTCAGAGAGGAAGAAGAAGGAAGGGATTGACACTACTCTCTCTCACGGATGAAGACGGACGGATGGAGGACTGGCGGACAAAACTTCTATATGAGGCACAGAAGAAAACCTCCTTTTGACTGGTTTTGATAAAAAACACACTAGATCCATCCACCTTTCATGAAGGTAAAAATAGTTGGAATTTTTATGCACCTTTCTAATAACAGTGATGTGGAGCGAAATTTTGTAGAAATTGTCCCTTTTTTTAACTCCCGCATATTATTCTTTCATATCCCAATGAATCTTATAGCAACCAGTTTCAAGCCTTAAACATTTTAAAGAAATAAATGCAACAAGAGGTTTCCTTTACAGGTACGTGGGAGGACCGGGGCTCCTTTACAAGTGTGAGGCAAAAGACAGCATAGGACTTGATTTGCTACTGCCTTTGTGGGAGAGAGGAGATAGAGGAGTAGAGGAAGTTAGCACAGAGATCGGAAATCAAGGAGCGAGAAACGGCGCATTAGAGCAGGCTAGATTATGCTCCCGGTCGGCCGCCCAGTCGACTGGTGGAGAAGGTCGGTTGGCCGCCCGGTCGACCAGCGTGCACGCACGTGCACAGGAAGGAAGCGGTCGACCACCCGGTCGACCGACTGAAAGCAGGGCTGCTCTCGGTTGGGTGCGATCGACCGGCGCGGTCGACCGTCGGTCGACCGGCCAGTCAACCGACAGGCACGTTTGGACTTTCCTTTTAGGATTCGGATTCTTTTTTTGGATGGAATCAAATCCAATCTGGGTTTTCTTAAATCCAGGGACTCTGTGGCTATAAAAGAGAGGCTAGAGCCCTCATGTATTGTATCCCGAAGTATCCTCAAGAATTCCCTCAAGTTCCCCTCTTGTATTAGTTGTATTGATTGTTGAATCAATAAAATCTCTCTCTCCCTTGCCCCGAGGACGTAGGCACGTTGCCGAACCTCATTAAATTTGTGTGTTGATTACTTTTCTTTATTGATTGTTGTTCCTGTTGTGTTGGTTGTTTCTCCGGCTGCATCGAGTCTCCGCCAGGTGGGCGGATTCCTCAAGGGTGGTTGTTGTGCTCCCCGCCGCTGCACACAACAAGTGGTATCAGAGCATCTCAGGTTCGTCGTGGGATCATCTGGTGATTCTAAGGGCATCTATTGCTGATTGGCGGAGATCGTGTGTCGATCTCGGATCAGCGTTGGGACTGTTTGTGGGATCATGTGTCGATCTCAAAAACAGCGTGTAGATTGCTCGAGGAATCAATTTGGAGGAGTAAATTGCTTCGGAAACTCTTCGAGGGTTTCGCGTGGAGATAAAGATCATGTCTTTATCTAATTTGTTTTATCTAACCCCGTTTTGTTTCCACATTGCTTTGAGGAATCAGTTGAAAAGATGGCTGGAGAAAATACATCTATGAGATCCATGAATCCACATCTAAGGATTGATGTGGTGAAGTTCAACGGCACGAACAATTTGGTATGTGGAGGTGTGAGGTTATGGATGCGCTGACGGCATCAAACCTCGAAGACACTCTACGGTTAGAGAAGAAGCGTGCATTAACGATGAAAGAAGATTAGGACAAGATGAACCGTTCGGCGTGTGGCCTTATCAGGTCTTGTCTGACACAAGACATCAAGTATCAGGTGTTGCATGAGACATCTGCGAGGCAGCTGTGGGAGATCCTGGAGAAGAAGTATCTGACGAAAAGTATAGAGTCGCGATTGCAGTTGAAGAGTAAACTCTATGGGTTTCAGATGCAGAGAGGATGCTCCGTCAATGAACACTTGAACCGCTATACGAAGCTTCTTACAGATCTAGTTAATGTGGATGTGGAGACTAGTGAAGAGGATAAGGCGGTAATACTTTTGAACTCTCTTCTTAGGGAAGAGTATGAGACCTTTACTCTTACATTTCTCAATGGAAGGAAATCTCTTAACTACAGTGAGGTGTCGGCTGCTCTTGTGAGTTATGAAGTAAGGAGACAGGACAAGCTGTCTTCTTCAGGAAGCACAACAGCAGAGGCATTAGAGGTAAGAGGCAGAAGTTCCAATAGGAAGGGAAGAGATGACCGGGGAAGATCGAAGTCCAGATCAGGCTTCAGAAATATGAAGAAGAATCAGTATGCCTTGTGCAAGGAACTGGGGCACTGGAAAGCTGAATGCCCGAAGGCCAAAGGTAAGAAGGTGGAGTCAAACACCGAGGCGAATCTCGCACAGGCGGATGGATCGGATGAAGACTCATCAGTATTCTCTCTCTGTTACTACTCCTACTGTTTGTAACTCAAATAATGCTGAGTGGATCTTAGATACCGGAGCTATCTATCATGTGTGCCCGAACAGGGCCTAGTTTTCTAGTTTTGAGAAGCTAGATGGATGTTACACGGTCATGAGTGATGATCATCCGTGTAATATAGAAGGGATGGGTACAGTCCGTATCAAGATGGATGATGGGATAGTACAAGAATTGAAGGAGGTGAGATATGTACCTCAACTCAAACGGAATCTTATCTCTGTTGGTGCTTTGGAAGCATTGGGTCCTTTAATATCTATACGAGATGGTGTTCTCAAGATGATCAAAGGCTCGATGGTGGTGATGAAGGGCGTCCGCCGGGACAATCTCTATTACTTGAAGGGTAGTACGGTTATAGGTCAGGTGGAGACTTCTAGTTCTTCAGATGATGGTTGCACGAAGGTCTGGCAAGTGAAGATCAGACATGGAGGTAAAAGGTTTTTTTGAGCTCCTGCAAAGAAGGGATCATTAGAAGGTGCTGCTACCTGTAACTTGGAAGGTGAACACAGCGTTCTGGACAATAAGAAGGTGAAATTCAGCACCAGTACTCACCACTCAGAAGGTCTTCTTGATTGTGTTGACGTAAGCGTTTGAGGACCTGCTAAGACTGCATCGCTTGGAGGTCACAGATACTTTGTCTCTTTTGTTGATAGTTTATCTAGGCATTGTTGGATATATCCCATGAGACAAAGGTGTGAAGCCCTAGATATGTTGGTGAAGTGGATAGGAAGAATGGAGAAGCAGATTGATAGGAAGATCAAGGAGCTACAGATTGGTAATGTTGGAAGAGACATGAACCAATTCCTACGATTTGGCCAGAACACCGGTATTGCTACTCACTTCACAAAAGGTATAAATGGGTTGGTTAGGGAAGTAAACCATTCCTTACTGGAGAAAGTTCGGTGTTTGTTGTCTAATGCAAGATTAGACAAATCATTTTGGGCTGACGCGATTGTGTATGCTAGCCATCTCATAAATGGATCGACTGCGATAGGAGGTAAAGCTCCATTGGAAATTTGGTCTGAAAAAGCTGCTCAAGATCATGGTTTGTTGCGAGAATTTGGAAGTCCGACCTACTTCAGTGCCAAGGATGGCGAGGTGAATCCGTGAGCAAAGAGATTTGTGTTTTTGGGTTTTAAAAGGAATATGAAAGGCTACAGGTTGTGGGACCCCGAAAACAAGAAGATCGTGTTGAGTATGCATATCATATTTGATGAGACTTTAGTGTTGAAGTCTACCGTCTCTCAGCAGGTGGAGAGGACGGAGACTAAGGAAGTATCGCAGCGGGTGGAGGTTGATGCTACTCCACCATCTCCAGTTGGTTCGGCATCAAAGAAGACTTCACCGGATGTGACACCGGGTGGAAATCATGTAGTCAGGGTTGATGCTGAACAAGTTGAAGACATTGATCAGAATGTCGAGTTGTTTGCAGCCATTAGAACCAAGGTAAAATCACACTCATGGGTAAAGAAGCATGAATCTCAAGCTTGTAATCGCGACGAGCTCAAGTTGAAGGTCGTTGTTCTTCATGATGGTCGTGAGGAGGTTCATATGACTCAGCCAGATAGGTTCGCTGCTGAAGATTCAGGTACAAGTGCTTGAGCTTGATAGAGCTCATTTGAATGAATTACGGTTGGCTTGATCCTTTGGGTAAGGTACGTAGGCAGCCGTAATGGCGCAGCCAAATTTGGTGATGCAACCCGTATGAACCTGTTTGGGTTCTCGAGTTGTAGCCGATTGGAACTTCACGTAAAGGTGGAGAGACTTCACGTAGAGGTGAAGTGTTATGGCTAGTTGGACTTCACGTAGAGGTGAGGCGTTGTGATCTCGATGAACAGGTTAATCTTCTGGTGAGAAGATGGTTGAGCTTGCATAGGAGGGGTGTGCATCCAGTTTGTTGAAGCCGATGATGGTGTTCGGTGTGCTCTACTCAGACTTGGTTGGACCGTCAGCTGAAGACATGTAGACTAGATAGAGCTAGCCAGTTAGAGAGTCAGTGTTGGCTCATGATGAGTTCTTCGTGAGGTCATGTAGTTGCTGAGTTGGAGACACGTTCGGTGATCGGCATGTATGGAAGTTCTCCTAAGGTGAAGTATAAGGAAGGCATGTGTGGTGCATTCTAGTTGGATAGCTGAGCTACAGGTTCCAAGCCGAGATCGTGTGTCGATTTCGCTGAGATCGTGTGTCGATTTCGCCAGGTGACAGACTGGAGTTCGTTGAAGATCGGCTCAGATTTGAAAAATCTTCACCGAAGTGGAGAATTGTGGGAGAGACGAGATAGAGGAGTAGAGAAAGTTAGCACAGAGATCAGAAATTAAGGAGCGAGAAACGGCGCATTGGAGCAGACCAGATTATGCTCCCGGTTGACCGGTGGAGAAGACCGGTCTGCCGCCCAGTCGACCAGCGTGCACAAACGTGCACAGGAAGGAAGCGGTCGACCGCCCGGTCAACCGACTGAAAGCAGGGCTGCTCTTAGTTGGGCGCGGTCGACCGGCACGATGGGTCGGTCGACCGGCTAGTCAACCGACAGACGCGTTTGGACTTTCCTTTTAGGATACGGATTCCTTTTCTGGATGGAATCAAATCCAATTTGGGTTTCCTTAAATTCAGGGACTCTGTGACTATAAAAGAGAGGCTAGAGCCCTCATGTATTGTATCCCAAAGTATCCTCAAGAATTCCCTCAAGTTTCCCTCTTGTATTAGTTGTATTGATTGTTGAATCAATAAAATCTCTCTCTCCCTTACCCCGAGGACGTAGGCACGTTGCCGAACCTCGTTAAATTTGTGTGTTGATTGCTTTTCTCTATTGGTTGTTGTTCCTGTTGTGTTGGTTGTTTCTCCGACTGTATCGAGTCTCCATCAGGTGGGCGGATTCCTCAAGGGTGGTTGTTGTGCTCCCCGCCGTTGCGCACAACAGTCTTTGCTTTAGGCCTTGCTTGGCTGTTGGAAGACAAAAGAAAGAAAAATGTGTGTGCCTCACGATTCAGTTTTCAGGCTCCAAAGTAAGGAGAATCTCATGAGGCACACATGCCAGAGGCAAAAAAAGCTCAGTTTTCGCTCACTTTAAGGGCAAACAAACAAGCCCTTAACCGAAGCCAGTGCGCCATTTCCAATTTTAGAAAATTCATCCAAACTCTGATGAATTTGCCTGCCTTGCCAAAAGTGTTTTTGTAGTTATTCTCAGTATCCTCACATTAGATCTGATACAGTAAGTCTGTCTCTGGTTCTGTATATGATTGATTAGATTAAGTATTTATGTTTCCATCTGTTTAAATGATGTTCAAATGTCAAATGGGAGTGCATGCACCTGTGAGAGCATGGCTGAAATATGAAGCAGGCCCTTTTTTTTATATCTAACACTATATTTAACTAAGGATGCCCACTTCCACAGCGTAACAAGCCTTCTCTTTTGCAAGCAATAGAACAGTCATGCTATGGCTCGAGACATTAAGAGATGAGATCAACAAAAATAACAACAAAACGCGCAACCCAAATCTTTGGGTCAGGGCCTCAGGTACATGAATACTTTTTCTCCATTCAGCTCGGAAAAATGTCTTCTCTTCTTTTAAATTAACAGTTACCATATACTTTTTAATCACCTAAATCCATGTTCCATTAATCAGCTTCTTTGAATGCCTAGCCATCTCATGTAAGAGGTTATTTGATTGTAAAGCATTCACCATACAATCATACATCGAATCCAACATCTCGCACAAAATGGTGTGTAACATCATGTTAGAGTCAAGAACAATCAAATGAATTCTCAAACCATGACGAGGTTAAAAAATCTGAAGAATACCGATGGAAAACTGTTTGAAGAGGTTGCAAAGAATTGAAAATATGTGAAAGAATAGAAAATGTTAAGTTATTAAGAATTAGATGTGGGGAGAGAGTGTAAAATCTTGATGGTAAGATTTTTTAACTCAAATTGGTGGCAACAGTAGTAGAAGAGTGGAGCAGAAGATCGCTGGTCTGGGTGCTGTCGATAGCTGATACTTGAATATGCAGATACAGAGAGTGGAGCTATAGAGTCTGTCGACAGGCCTCGATGCCTACCAATAGCTGTGGCATAGTCTGTCGACTAGCCCCTCCATAACTGTCGACAACAACCCGAGAGTTGGTGTTGTGTAGTCTGTTGACGGGCCATCCTGGCTGTCGACAGATACGAGTTCTAGGCGATTTCCTGTTTGGATTCTGAATGCGTTTCTGATCCGTTTTTAAATCTGTTGGTTTCCTTTTCTTTGCGGGCTCTCTGCTAAATAAAGAGGGGTATTGTCCTCATTGATTATACCATGAATTGATTGTTTTAAATAAGCTCTTTCTCCAATCTGCCCCGAGGACGTAGACAACTGTCGAATCTCGTTAAATATGTGTTTCTCGCTTTCTTTCTCTTTTGTTTATTCTTGCTGCGTTCGTGATTATTCTGCAGCAACACTCTGGTGTTTGCACAAGACCTCCGATAGGTCCCCAATAATTAGTATCAAAGCTTTTCGAGTTTTCGACTGGGAGTTTCGTACGGATGGAGCAAATCACTTTGAAAACTGATCGACAGTTTTGTTTGAAGGTAAAAATTCAATCTTTATCTATTTGGATTTATTTTCACTAATTGTTTTCGCATTACTTTGTTGGATTTGCTGGAAGAGATGGCCAGGGATAGTCAATCTGCGGTGAAAACCATAAATATCCATCAGTCAAAGATTAACATGGTGAAATTCGATGGCATGAACAATTTCAGGATATGAAGATGCAAAGTGATGGATGCACTGATGACATCAAACCTCAAAGATGCTCTCCATTTGGAGAGAAAGCCGGAGGAAACTTCTGAAAAGGACTGGGATAAGATGAACATGACGGCGTGTGACGTCATAAGATCTTATTTAACACAAGATATTAAGTATTATGTGATTACCGAGATTTCACCGAAGAAGATATAAGAGACCGTAGAGGGTAAGTACTTGACCAAAGAGCATATAGATCACTTGCACCTGAAGAGATGATTTATCACTTTCAATTGAAGAAAGGTATCTCAGTCGGTGAACAGATGAATAACTACATGAACCTTCTTGGGGATTTAGCAAAAAAAGATGTGGTTATCGAGGACGAGAATAAGGCATTGATTCTTTTGAGTTCTCTTCTTGATGAGGACTACGAGACCTTCGTCCTCACCCTAATTAACGGTAAAATAATTCCTCAGTTGTAATGAAATTTTTTCTGCTCTTGTAAATCATGAATTGAGAAGGAAGGACAAAGAGTCCTCCAGTAGTACATCGACAGAAGCGCTGACGGTAAGAGGCAGGAGTTCAGTCAAAAGAGCAAAGATGATCATGATAGCTTAAAGTCTAGAGTCAGTTTCAGAGATCTGAAGAAGAACCATTGTGTTTTCAGTAAAGAGATATGGCACTAAAAGATTGATTGCCCAAGGAGTAAGGATAAGAAGAAGGAGATGAAGCCTAAGGTAAATCTCACACAGGTGTTTAGTACACAAGTTGGTGGACTTCACAGGCAGATGGATCAGATTTAGACTCAACAGTGTTCTCATTCTCAGTCACTACTCCAACTGTTGGCTACTCAGATGATTCTGAGTGGATACTAAATACGAGTGCTACCTATCATGTGTGTCCCAATAGGAATTAATTTTTCTAGCTTTGAGAAGGTAGATGGTTGTTCCATCATCATGGATGATGATCGTCCGCATAATATGAAAAGGATATGTACAGTTTTTATTAAGATGTTTGATGAAATAGTGTGAAAACTGAAGAAAGTGAGGTATGTACCTCAATTGAAGAAAAACCTTATCTCTGTTGGTGCCTTGAAAGCATTGGGTTTAGAGATATCTAGTAGAGATTATGTTCTCATGATGCTTAAAGGCTTGATGGTGGTGTTGAAGGGCATCCAACGCAATAGCCTTTATTACTTTAAGGATAATACAATTAGATGGCAAGTGGAGACTTCTATTAGTTTAGATGATGATTGTACTGGGCTATGACACATGAGGATCGGACACACAGGTAAAAAGTCTTTGCAAGCTCTAGTAAAGCAAGATTTATTTAAGGGTGTCAAGACTTGTAAATTGAAATTTTGTGAGTACTTCGTCTTCGATAAGAAGGCTAAGGTGAAATTCAGCACCGTAATTTTCATTGCACTGAGAGAATTCTTGATTATGTTCACACAGATATTTGGGGACCTATCAAGACAGCATTTATTGGAGGTAACCACTACTTTATTGATGATTACTCTAGGCGATGTTGGGTATATACCATGAGACACAAAGGGGAAGCCCTAAAGTTGTTTGTGGAGTGAAAAAAGAATATAGAGAAGAATACGAGAAGGAAGATCAAAGTACTCCATTCAGACAATAGTGAAGAGTACACTAGTAATCCTTTCTTACAGTTATACCACGATGAGGGTATAGATAGGCACTTCACAGTCAGAGAGTTACCGCAAGAGAATGTGATGACCGAAAGGATGAACGTGACTTGTTGAAGAAGCTTTGTTGCATGTTATCTAACGCCAGATTATCGAAACCTTTTTGGCTGACGCATTGGAGTATGCTTGCCATCTCGTTAATAGGTTGCCTTCGTCTGGATAGGAGGTAAAACTCTTCTGGAAGTTTGGTCAGGAAAAGTATCTCAAGACTATGACACGCTTTGGATATTTGGTTGTTTGACCTATTATCATGTCAAGGAAGATATGTTGGGTCCGAGAGTGAGGAAAGGAGTGTTCATGAGTTTCAAGAAAGTGTGAAAAGGTACAAAAGTTGGGATCCAAAAAACAAGAAGTTTATCTTGAGCATGGACATCACATTCGACGAGGCTTCAATGTTAAAGCCTACGGACTCTAAGCAGGTAGAGAGTGAGAAAACCAAAGAGATATCACAACAGGTAGATAGTGATGATACTCCACCATCTCCAGATAGATGAGTATTATTTAAGATCACACCTAAGATGATACAGGGTGATGATCTTATAGCCTACGAGGATGCTAAGGATGATGAGAATCAAGGACCGATTATGGGTGAAGTCCAAGATTCTATTGTAGTTGGAAGAGACCGAAAAAATCCATTAAGCTTCTTTGGCTCACTACTAACATGATAATGGCATATGCTCTCCCTGTCGTTGAGGAGGTGATCTCATCTACATACAGGGAAGCTGAAATTAGTTCGAAATTCAAGATGTGGAAGGACACCATGATGCATGAGATGAATTCTCTACACAAGAACGACATTTGAGAACTGTCAGAGTTACCCAAGGGAAAAAAGACGATCAGATGTAAATTGGTGTTTGCAAAGAAATATGAATCTTCAGATGGTGATACTGTACGCTACAAAATCAGATAGGTAGGTAAAGACTACGCGCTACAATAAGACATTGACTACAACGAGGTATTCTCACCCATTTCAAAGTACTTGTCTATTCGGATTCTATTGGCACCAGTGGCATAGTACGAATTAGAGCTTAATCAGCTTGATCTGAAGACCGCCTTTCTCTATGACGATCTTGAAGAGGATATCTATATATCTCAGCCTATGAAGTTCAAGACTGCAGAAAAGAAAAATAAGGTATGCAAGTTGAAAAAATCGCTTTATGAATTAAAGCAATCGCCAAGGCAATGGTATAAGCGTCTCAATAGCTTCATAAGAGGTAAAAGGTATACAATAAGCTATTACGACCCATGTGTGTATTACAATAAGCTACTGGGTAGAGAATACATCTATCTACTGTTGTATGTGAATGATATGCTCATCGCTTCTAAGAGCAGATCTGCAATTGATAAACTGAAGAGGACTTATCTTCTGAATTTGAGATGAAGAATCTTGGTGAAGTGAAAAAGGTGCCAGGCATGAAGACTGAGCGAGACCGAAAGAGTGGCAAGGTTAACTTGACACAGAAAGGGTATTTGAAGAAGGTACTTTAGAAATTCAACATCAACGACGACACGAAATCTGTAAGTACACCATTGGCTCCTCATTTCAAATTAAAAGTTAGTATATTTTCTACTACTGTTGAAGAGCGTGAGTACATAACTCACGTACCTTATGCTAGCGCAATTTTTAGTTTAATATATGCAATGGTGTGTATAAGGTCTTATCTGTCACAAGCCGTCTTGATGATTAGCAGATACATACACGACTTCAGCAGGGGTTATTAGGAGGCAGTAAAGTAGATTCTACGGTACATCAAAGGTACCATATATGCTGGTTTGGTGTTTGAGAAGGATTCTACAGGTAAGCAGGAATGTATCAGATACGTTGACTTCGACTATGCAGGAGACCTCGACAAACGCCGGTCTATGATGGGATATATGTTTACATTAGCCCAAGCTCTGGTGACTTGGCAATCTACTCTACAATCTACTGTCACATTGTCTACTATGGAGACCGAGCATGTGGCCATGATAGAGGCTATGAAGGAGGCAATTTGGCTCAAGGATTGCTCGATGACTTGAAGATTGATTAAGATCTATTGAAGATCAACTGTGATAGCATAAGCGTGATCTACTTAGCAAAGAACTGAGTTTATCATGCAAGGACGAAATACATTGACGTCCAGTTCCATTTTTGTTCAAGAGATTCTTAATGAAGGTGATATCGAGTTAAAGAAGATTCACACAAAGGAGAATCATGTCGGTATGCTTACCAAAGTTACTCCGGGAGTGAATCCGAGCATTGCAAGGAGTTACTCCATATCTTTCCAGTCGCTTGAGCTCGGTGGAGCTCATTTTGGATGAATTATGAATGGCTTGATCCCCTAGGCAGGGGTACGTAGGCAACCACTCAAGTGCAGCCCGTTGAGGTCGACATGGTGCTATCTTGTGTTTGGCTCAGATTTGAGAAATCTTAACCGAGGTGGAGAATTATAGGGAGAGAATGTAAAATCTTATTAGTAGAATTTTTTAACTCATTGAAAAAGATAGCGTAGAGATCGGAGTTCAATGGTCCATGGTAGAAGCCCAAGTCACAGCTGAAGATAGAGAGCCGGTCGATCGGCCATGTACAGACGTGCACAGGGAAGAAAGGAATAGTAGCGATCGACCAATCGGTCGACCGCCCAGAGGAAGCAGCAACAGCAGAAGACAGTCAGTCGACTGCCAGATCGATCGACTGAGATTTAACAGAACATGTCGATCGCTGCAAGGAGTCAGTCCACCATCCAGTCGACCAAGACGCGTGATCTGACAGTTTTCTATTGTGATTCTGTATTCATTTCTAATCCGATTTCAGATCTATTGGTTTTTTTCCTTCGTGGATTCTCTGGCTATAAAAGTAGGGTATTATCTCCATGCATTGTCTCATGTAATTATTGATTAATAAAATCTTTCTCCCCTTCTACCCCGAGGACGTAGGTAAATTGCCGAACCTCGTTAAATTTTTGTGTTTTCTCGCTTTCTTCCTCTTTATTTGTTCTTGTTGTGTTCATGACTACTCTGCGGCAATACTCTAGTGTTGCAGTTGTTCTTCGAAGGGTAAGTTTTCCCCAACAACTCTTATATTTAGAAAACTATTTTTATTTTAAAAACTAAAATGGAAAATGAATGAGGACTACGAAATTAATTTAAGCTTCAAGAAATTAATTTAGACCCTAGAATTAGTCTATATTAAAATTAAATAATAGTAATAGTTGTAACCATCTGATTTAATTTAGTCTATATTGAAACTGATCAACTCAGTAAAACAGTCAAGCTCCAAAACAAGTTTCAAACAAGCCTAAACGAGCTTTTTGAGCCTTTTTACAACCATATTTGGATATCCAAAAGCTATTTTAACCATCCATTTAGATTTTAAATGAAAATCAAGTTATTATAGAAGAAATATTAGATTTAAATGGGTCAAGATCCAAATAATTTAATAATATGTCACAATAATAGCAGTTACTAACTACTCATAACTACTTACAAGCAAATTTTATTTTTTGCTGTTCTAACTTCTAGCCCCTACAAATTTAGTAAAAGTATCATTAATTAAATACAAAGAAAAAAGTCCTATTTAAAAAAAATTTGAAGACAAGTATTTAAAAAAGAATTTGCATTAACCGCCCCCATTATGTGCAGCAGTAGTGTTTTCCCCCACGTGTATCGAAGTGGCAGCACCTCAGCATATCAGAAGTTGCCTCAATTTAACACCATTCAGCTTACATGTTCATATTGTGTGTGTGTGTGTGTGTTTTTTTTTTTTTTTTTTGCTTTATTTGCAAGGAATCAAATACGGCTACATGTTTATATACACTGAACCAAAATCAAAACTTGAAATGAAACTTCCTAAAACTAACAAAAACTGACAGAAACCTTTAATAAAAGAAGGGTCTGAAACCAAAGCCAGGCTCTCTAACCATGAAACCACATGGAATAGAGAAAAAGATGAAGTGATTAAATACGTTTCAACCCGAGTATTCATTCTTGTTCATACAGTGTCCTAAGCTTTAGAGTGTGCATGCTTCAGATTTGGGCTCAATAAGATTGTGTGTCTAGATTGAGAGGTGTCTCAAATCCAATCAAGTAGGTAAGATGAGTTCACCATTTTGTTCATATATCCTATACAAGCATGTTAGGCCCATTTTCCATCAACTTAAAGTGAACCCATTGGCGTAAACCATTACCAAATAGTAATGGAACTACAACAGCTACAACCATTGTTTGATATCACACTCTTTTCCCCAAGCAATAAAGACTATGAGGATGCTACAATGAATATGAATGGTCGTGCAAAGCAGCCAACATTGTGATGAGCATAATAAAATGTAACTATTGGGATGGGGTGTTGTTTTATTGATGGACATGCTTTGTTATATTATGAGTCATCTCTGACCTTTCGCATTGACAACCATAATTTTTCTAAATTCTATATTAACTCTTAAAATCTTCACATTTTCATATCAACCCACTAATCTTATAAGTTTGAGCAAAATATCTTTTGTTTTAGCTGTCGTCTTTTTTGTAATAATAGACATGTGAAAATACATTTCTACACCTCAGCAGCAGTGCAACAGCGCCACCAGCAGCACCACCACTACGGCACACCAGCATGTCTATCAGCAACACAACCAGCACCAACACCAATGAGTTAAGATGAAATGAGTTTTTATTGAGAGGGAAATCAACAAGAAAGAGGAGAAGAGTATAATGTTAACTTTACATTTTATTTTAAAATATCAGAATGTTAAAATAAAATATTCATTAAAACACTAAGACAGTCATCAAGTAAAAAAGAAGTAAATTTATAATGAAATAGTTTAGATACGGAAAACATTAGATACGAAAACATTGACTTTATGTTAGCACCTCTTATAATTTACTTGATAAAGCTCATAGAGAGAGTCTCTCAACTGACGACTAAGGTACAGATACAATATGTACACACACACACAGAGTGGCAGAGTTAGGATTTTAAAGATGGGGGGCACAACATAATGGGTCGGGTCCACAGTACAGGACATCGACCGCGTGCGAAGTTGTCAATGCCGTCACCGCGCTATCCTGTCGCAACAGAACCTTGACCAGCACGTGCTTCGTAGCCTCATTCTTCCCGTTGAACTCTCGTCTTCACACTTTGATCATACCATCTGCGTACCTGGTGAAAACGAGTCAGTCGAATCCAACGGCCACCGAATTGACCGCATCATCGTGGGCGCTCACCGATTCGAGACACTTGGAATCTGAGATTCTCCATATTTTCACAGTCTTATCCCACGAGCGGTGAAGATTCTCTAGTGGAAAAATGACAATTGCCTTCACGAGACCGCTGTCGAACTTGAGCCCGGAGAACTCCATTCAGTTTTTCCACACGTGAATGTTCTTGCTATCAGATCCGGTATATAAAAAATCGCCGAAGGCGGCGACAGAACAGAAATGACCCTCCTCACGAATCAAGGATCTGATGAGCCCGGTCGAGGCTCGTCGAAGAGAGGGGCGACGATGATGATGTTGTGGGTCACGAGGACTAGATGAAGGGGGAGACCGCAGCGTTCCAAATGGACACATTATAAGGGAGAGACCGTCTCTACCGGATCGTGCCACAGCTGGATCCGAGGCAGCGAGCCTTTGGGGGGCACAAATCAAGAGCTAAAGGAATTTTTCGGGGGCGCACGTGCCCCCCTGGCGCCCAGGCTCCTCCACTCTCTCTGTGTGTGTAATTAATTCTGTAATAGTTAACAAAGCTTTTTTATATTAGCCACTTAATCTAATTAGTTACGAGTCTTTTGTACTCCTTGCACTTGTGAGTTTATTTTCTTTTACCAATTACCAAAATTATGTTCAAATCACTTTATCTTAAAAGTTAAAATATAAATTAAAACTTGTGCACACATACTTCATACAAAGATTGACGTTTATTTATTAATGGCGCACTTAAGTTGTTAGTTGTTATTTGTATGCTAAAAAGATAAAGGGGAAGATGATTCAGAATCCAAAGTTAAAAACCACTCTCTCTGAAACTTTCGAGTGAAGATTAAAACTGAAAAGAAGCTAAAAAAAGGGGAAAGAGCAATTGGTATTTGAGAACTCTGTAAATTGAATGTTCATTTTTGTACTAGCAAATGGTAATAAGATTTAATATTACATAAAATGCCCTACTATATGCTTTTTATTTGCTTAAGTATAGACAATTGGAATTAATAGTGTGCAACCTAAATTTTACCAGAATTAATATTGTGTATGCCAAATTCTCAAAATAAAACAGTAGCAAAGCAAACTCAATACTTGTATCTTATGTGTAAGAGGCGTGCTTGGGTGAAGGACCCTAGGCCCATATAATGGATTCATACAAGGGAACAGTAATTCTGAAGTCTTAAATTCAGATTTTAGTTCTTGTTGATGCATTTTAAATATGCCATTTTCCTTCAAAAAAGAAGTGGAGAACTGTTTTAGATAGCACTTGACTGTTTTCATTTACTGCAACAAGTAAATTTTAGTGTAATTCTATCTTTGTTTTTAAATCAAATAATGTTTGATTCAGTTTAAAAATAAATGAATAATGCTCATTCTTCAGCACAAGTACCATAAATTTAGACTCATCACCAAATAATAAATTTCATTCTTAACTTTTCTTTTTCTTGTTAAGTTTTCTATTGTTTTTAGTATTATAATTGAGCATTTAACTCCAATTAGGCTCTTTTATATTGGCTGCTTTTATCTATTCAATTTTTTGTTGATTTTAGTTACAGATTGAGCATTAAAGTTTTTACATAAACAGAATGGGCCCTGCGCCGTATAGTTTACCTACAATAGAGAGGGTAGAAACAACTTTAGCAAACAAAATCAAATGGACCAAATTTTTAATCGATTATGAGAATGTACACACCAAAACATGACTACAAATAACCATGAACAGCAGACAGATTACAAGAATATATGTAGAAAAAGGAAAATCAAAGTAAAACAATCCTGAATGAAGCTCCATGAAAATTTGATACAAAGTGCACCTAGAATCATCTTCTTTGTTATTATTAAAAAAAACAGAAAAGTGCTTGCTTTTAACAAGTACAGACATCAATTCTTCAAAAACACTTCCATTGAACATAACAAACGATAAAACGATCCAATCCTCACTCTCAGATTTATCAGCTAATACACCAATGAATACTTGACAGCTGCATTTGGAAACTCTGAGGGCTGCTTGCACGTAATCTGAATCTGGAGCCTCGAAACAGATCACCCCGGACAAGCGGGGCCAGAGAGAGCATCCAGATTGCTGTGGATACTTGTAGCAATACAAAAAAGCATCCCCATGGCTGTTAGCATTTTAGGCATTCAATGCAGCTACTTGCTCGGACAACCCATCAGCCGCCTCTTCCGTGCTTTCTGAAATTGGTTCTTCCTGATACCAGAGTCACCATGATCATATTAGCAGCTTAATGAATTACTAAACACACAAAACAAAAAAATTTCCAGATGCTGAGAAAAATCCAACACTCCGACATTCACAATATCTCATAGTAGTGGATTTTGAAACCTCTTAATAAAACAGGTAAAATTATCCTTCTTGGTTTACGGACAATTCAGTTGCAAATATTTTAATTCATAGTGGCACAATAATGTGGGATGCGCAAATATTTTAGTTCATTTTTGCACAATAATTTGGGAGTAGGCATTTGCTTTGACTAAATTTTGAGGAACACCTCCAACCAATATTACCAGAGGAGTTTTCCCATTTATGGGATAGAAGGATGTTATGCAACTTATTATTCAGTGATGCAGTGCCACTAAGATGGCACATAAAGAGTTAAAGGGATTACTAATGGCCATAGAAGCAGAAATAAAAAGGAAAGAGTGATGCAACATCGACAACGAATAACATTAAACACGCAGTTTTTAATATAGTCTAGGTAATAGAAAATGGTAAAATGTCCTTCAGAAAATTGAAAATAACTATAAAAAAAACTGTAGGTTGGTACTTTGCTGCATACTTACTCCATTATCTTTCTTTTCTTTGACAACTACACACTGTGAACCGCTGATGCTAGCACTTTTCAACAAACTACGGGCACTGCAATTTGGTCTATTCTCGTCATTTTCTGTATCATGTGTATTTTCTGAACCTCCAGAAGTGGACTTTAGAGGACCTCCAGCAGTGGCATAAACACCAGCAGAAACTACTGAAGTTTCATCTTTAGGCGCAATTACCCTCTCCCTTAACAAGAAGGAAAATAATACATGTTAATGAAACTTACTTCGTAGTTATTGCTGAATTTTGATATACTACTCTTAACAGATGGAGTTGTATCATCTTAGGAGTCATGAGAACAAATTAGCTTACTACGCAATGAACATTAAGCTGTAACTTTGATGCCAAATCTACTCAATACTTACATTGTAATAAATGACCATGGTCTATTCATAAAAATAAAAATAGAAAAGAATGGGTGTAGAGCTTTGAAGTTTTTTTCCTCAAAAGAAAAAGTAGGGAGTAGTATAATAAAGTAAAGCGCAGATATTTTTTGGATATTTTTAGTTTCTCTCATTCCAATAAAGCATGTGAAATTCAAAGTGAAATCTTCTTTTTGAATGAAAGAACCACCACAGTGCCAATATTAAATTGAATAAAGTTGTATATTTACCTGAGGGATGTGTGTTAGTGAGGTGAACATGAGACCGGCAAATTGGCAATTAAAAGGGGCACTATAGTAGCTCTTCACAGTAGATGTGCACAAATAAATCACAGTTCAGCAAAGTTAAAAAAAAAAAAAACTTTTTTTAAGGCATCTTATAAGTTATATTTTCCTATTTGATAAGCCAATCCAATTTTCAAGCACGCAAACAGTTTTGGGAAACAAACAGGGCCAAACTCAAGGCAACCAATCAGTTCTTGGAAACTAAAGGCAACCCAGCCAAACAAGCTACTACGCAGGTCAGATTTTGGTTGCCACTGCCCAAGTTGCAGCCTTTTGTAGACCATACCTAGCATCTCAAAAAAGTCATCATTAGTTTATGCATGTTTGTTATTTTACCTAGGCAAAGAGCAATTCTGCCGCAGAACTGGAGTCTTTTTGCCGCCCTTTCCAGGGTGATCTTCAAGATGAGCAAATTGTCGCTTGAAACGATCAACTCCACTGCAAAGAAGTATTAGGTAGGTGCAGATATTCCAACATGAATACATGCGAAACATTGAGTTCAAAATAAGGAAATAGCTCAATACATATCTACATTATCACAAAGATAAGAGAGTGATCAAAATGTTATATATTGAGAAGAATCTTTAATTTGGAAACCCTAGCAAGGTCCTAGACCTCAAAAAGATAATTGCTTCATGTGCACAAGACCAAGTTTGCAATAATGCAAATACATCGAGTTGGACAACAACCTCAAATGGCAGAAAGCAGATCTTTCATCATATTTAAATTCACAACAAGCATAGGTAGGGGTTAGAAGATTACAAGATTACGCATCAGACAAAAATTTGACATATAATCCTAAATAATTCATATACAGATCAATAAGAGGATACCACATAAAAAGAAAACTTCAATTTTAGTCAATGAAAATATCTAGATACTCCTTGTACAGAAACCCTCCTAAACTTGTACATGTAAATGTGAAAAATACAAGACAACAGGTAAATTACAATTGGGATTCAGGGGGATTAGAACGACTTCACAGGGCCATGAGAGATACACAACTATTGGAACTTCACTTTCATCATCAGCTTCCTTCTCCCAAATTCTTTCCTTCAAATGGCACATGTGTAAGCTAAATTGCTGCCAGAAGCATCAACTAGCTCTAATCTCCATCACCCAATGTTAATACAAGATAGCTTCGTAGCCCGAAAAATCTAGTTTCGTGGAGAGGTGCTCCTTATATGTTGTTAGGATTTTGCCTTGTTTTCAAGAGGAGATGATGGTCCAAGAAAATCCAATTGAGTTGGAAAAGACGATGGCTTGAAGCAGAAGAAGTAAATCAAGGTGAAGTAGTTTCCTTTTCAGACGATTGCGAGTTTCCTTATTCTGATTGGATACGAATTGAATTAAATTCCTATTCAATGAAGGTTTGTTTCTAAAGATTAAAGGGTTTAGAATCCTTCTAGATCAAGGAGATCAATATCTAAAAAGATTGATCAAGATTCTTCAACCATCCAAAAGCCAAGATCATCTCATAGTCCAAATAAGAGTTGTATTGTAAAATCCTATAAATAAAGGTTGTAACCAAACATTATAATTGCCTCAGCCAAGCTGATCTCAAGTAGAAAAAAGGTGAAAAACACCAAGGAGATCAGAAGGAAGCCAAGCAAAGAGAGAAGCAAGGTCGCTTGTAATCTAAGGCATAGATTCAAGGGAAAGGTGAATACTCTTATTGCATCAAGAGGAAGGTTAGATCTCGGTCCTTTTTTACTCTTTTGTTTAGGTATTGCTAGTTTGCTTTACAATAGTTTTCTTTGCAAGTGCTGATCATATTGCCAAGTTCCGCAAACGTCGATCCTAGGAATAACAATTGGTATTGTAGAATATCAGTTTTGTCACAATGTATGCTTGATAGCACTCTGAAATAGCTAAGAAAGCATACACTATGGATGCTTTTCTATAGCGTAGGATAGCTACATTGTGATATGGTATTTCAATTTGTTTCTTATTACTTAAGTGGGTGGATGGGGGGCTTTCTTACCATACTTAAATCGACAAGCTAGGGATTTCTTCTCTTTTAAATGATGAAGCATCCTCTTCAATAGCCATAAATTGTGATAAAACCTCAATAAACCATTAACGAGTCTAATCTTTGACTATGAGCTTAATTTTCGACTAAGAGACTTTGATCTTTAACAGGGAGACCACTTTATTCTTTAACATTCATTGATGTCAGTGAGCCTCAATCGACACCGGCGAAGTCAGTTACGAAGCCTCAACAACCACTTCCCCACTTTCACGTTCCTCGATTTGTACAGGTGAATATCGATGAACCATAGATGAGTTCTTTTCTATTATATTATTTCTTCTATCAGGTGTTGGATGCACCGTTGGGTTTTGGGTAATTTGTGTAGTACAGTTTTATATATAGGTTTTTCTTTTTTTCCCTCATTTTATATATGTGGTGTTGTTTTTGTATATTAAAGATATATGTGGTAGTGATTTTTAGATTTCTTTAATATTTTTAGAATATTTTTCGTTTTATTATCTTTATTTAGGAATCTTTAAGCTTACACTTTTTAGATATATCCATGTAGTTTACGCTTCGCGTTGTGTTATTACACTTTAAGCTATTACGAGGTAGAGTGCTACGCTTTACACTAACACTATTTTCAACATTATCATTATAATTCAATATAGAGCAACTTGATATTTCTTACTTGACTAACCAAGCATGACAACATGCCATGCTCAAATCCAAGTTCTCTGGGGCCAATATTTAAGTAGTAATATGCCATCAAATACATCAGTCCCTCTCTCCAATCTTATCCATTGTCACCACCAGTCTAGTATCCTTGTGTCCACGACCTATCACAAATAGGGATATTTCGAAAAGGACCCTTAAAAACTATAGATCCCCTTCCACCTCCATGAACATTCAAGAATGGGGTAATCTTAGGGTTGCAAGTGAGTCTAGTATATACGAACACAACCAGGACCCAACCCGACGATTTGAAGTGTTACGGGGGCGTTATGGATTAAAAGCCCATCCCCATATTAATTTTCAGTGTGGGTATTGGTCACACAAAAGTTAACCCGACGCATACTGAACTGATAGAAAAAGACCCGTTTTCTCGGCCTTGCTTTTATTTTACCCGTATCCACTGTAGACCCAATTCCATCCTTAGAATTCTTCCTCTCCTTAGTTTTGCACATTCCATGTCAGATCAAAAATCAAATATTTGTCTCTCCCTCTTTGCGGGAGGAAGATGGAAAATCTATGGTGATTTTCAATTATTGATCCTTTGATTGAGATTCTAAAATCAAGTCTCTCATCTTACTCTCCTTCTCTCAAATCAAAGGATGAAGATGGGAAAGATTTGGGAGGATTTTGAAATTACTCATCCTTTAATTGAGATTTCAAGATCAGGTCTCTCTCTCTCTCTCTCTCTCTCTCTCTCTCTCTCTCTCTCTCTCTCTCTCAGGATGAAGATGGGAAAGATTATGGTGATTTTTAAACTACTATTAAGTACTCAACCTTTAACTAAGATCACAAAACTAGGTTTCCAAGATCAAATTACTCTTACGGGCAGATTAGATATGACCATCTGGTTATTAAGATCACAAAATTAGGTTTCCAAGATCAAATTACCCTTACTGGCAGATTGGATATGACCATCTTGTTATACAAGTAATAATATAACTCAAGTCAGCTTCATAAGACACCAGAATCATTCTAAATTAATTGACCAAAATGTATAATTTCAAAAACTGAGGGAAAATGTTCCTCAATATCTTTTTACCTTGTTGATCATAAAATAATCAAGTATTTGATTAAAATAAATAATAATTAATTAAATTTGTCTTGTTATTTATATTGTCACATCTTCTATTTTCACTTGTTTCTCTAAGTTTAGACCTGAAACTAGACCCAAACCTGACCCACTTCCAAATTGAACCCAAGCTATACGAGTTGGATATGGATCTATATTCTTGATACCTGTCTCACTAGACCCGGCAGTGATTGAAAATTTAGCACAGACCCGACAAATGGGTAAAAGTTGGGTCTGATTCCAGGACCAATAAAAAAATGGGAAATACTCAACCCAACCCACTTAAAGCCTAGATATAGCCATAATGAGAGGGGAAAGTAAAGGCAGCAATAGACGTACTAAGCATTGTAGCCAATAGTACCACAAAGTATGAGCATCTTCCCATCAAAATAGGGATTGCCATGAAAAAAAAAGGCTCCTTAGGAATTAAATCGTATAATCATCAAATTCAATCCCAGTGATTCAAATCCAATATAAGGAAGGGCATGATAGAAATAATCAATTTACCTAATATTAAACCAGTCATCATCTTCTTCAGACCATTCAAGATACCTTGCAACACCAAGAACAGACAACTCAATCAACTTCTGGGCACACTCTATATATGACAATGGAGTTGTCATTCTTGAGTCAGAGATTTAATTGGTGCCTGGACTGTTTGACGTGGTACAATACCCAATTCAATACAAAATAGTAGATTACTTAAGGATTAGTTGGCAACAGTGGCAATGAAATAGGGCTTATAGGGATGTTGAAGAGAGCATAAACAACCAAATCGTGTGTGGGTGGTGATGATGGTGAAATTTGTTGCCCACTTCATGGTATTGGCATTCCCTAGCATTCCCCAAAGTTTTCCTAGATGCCCACCTTCCTGTTATGACAAGATAGAATACAACAACTAAGCCATTTGTCCCAAGTATTTGGGGTAGGCTACATGAACCAAAAGAGAATTACGCCGGATCGGGCACATGGATCAGCTTTCTCCACTCATTCCTATCGAGCAATATGCCTTCACTAAGACCTTAGCCTCTATATCTTATCGTATTACCTCCATTCATGTTTTCTTCGGTCTCTCATGCGCTCTTTTAACTTGCCCTAAATTGATACGCTCTATTCGCCGGACTGGTTCATCTGTAGGTCTACGTCGCACATGACCAAACCATCGTAGGCGGTTTTCTCTCATCTTCTCATCCTCATTTCTCACCTTATCTCTCCGCGTGTTACTACACATCTACGAGGCATGCGCATCTCTGCTACACTCATCTTCAGGATATGATGTCTCTTTATAGCCCAACATTCTATGCCATATAACAAAGCTGGCCTAATAGCAGTCCGATAAAACTTTCTCTTCAGTCATAACGGAATGTTATGATCACATAACTCCTGTTGCGCTCCTCCATTTCAACCAGCCGGCTTGGATCCAATGTTTGACATCACTATCGATCTCCCCATCCTTTTATATAATAGAACCCAAGTACTTAAAATGACTGTTCATCGGTATTTCTTATCCATCTAATCTCATAATACTATAATCTCGGATTCCCTGTTTACTGAATTTACAATCCATATACTTTGTTTTGGCCCTACTTAATCTAAAATCTCGAGATTCTAGAGTTTGCCTCCATAACTCCAATTTGGCATTTACCCCAGCTCTCGTCTCATCGACTAAGACAATATCATCAGCAAATAGCATACACCACGGTATCTCATCCTGAATAACTCTAGTAAACTCATCCATCACTATGACAAATAAGAATGGACTCAATGCAAATCCTTGATGAAATCCAACTCCAATTTGGCATTTACCCCAGCTCTCGTCTCATCGACTAAGACAATATCATCAGCAAATAGCATACACCACGGTATCTCATCCTGAATAACTCTAGTAAACTCATCCATCACTATGACAAATAAGAATGGACTCAATGCAGATCCTTGATGAAATCCAATTGTAATAGAAAAATTACTTATTATGCCTCTACAAGTTTTGAAATTTGCCACTACTCCATCGTACATATCCTTAATTATGTCAATATATTTGATGGGGACTCCCTTTTTCATTAATGTCCACCATAATACCTCTCTTGACACCTTATCATAAGCTTTTTCTAAATCAATAAAGATCATATATAAATTTCTCTTCCTCTCTCGAAATCGCTCTATAAGTTGACGAAGCAAATGAATAGCCTTTGTCATCGATCGCCCCGGCATGAACCCAAGCTGACTCTCTGATATTGTCTGTTTTAACATGTGTTCAATTACCCTTTCCCAAAGCTTCAACTCTGGATATCACCCTTGTTTTTATAGAGGTACTAGGGTACTCTTTCTCCACTCACTTGGCATCTCTTTAATTAGCCAGATCTTGTTAAATAGGTTTGTCAGCCATCTCACGCCCACCTCTCTTAAGCATCTTCATACCTCAATAGGAATTCCATCCGAGCCAACAGGTTTCCTTAACTTCATCCTCTTCAAAGCCTTTTTAACTTCAGATTCGCTAATTCTGCGCATATAATTATGGTTCATATCCTGGCACTAAATGGTAAGGTCATCCAAGTCTTTAGTAGAACTACCATTAAACAATTTGTCAAAATACTCTCCATCTTTTTTTGATTTCTTCATCTCGAACTAAAACCTTCCGATTCTCATCTTTGACACCTCACATACATAAGTCTCTAGTCTCTCCCTTATTCGAGCAATTATATATATATATATCCTTTTTCAACTTCTTTGGTGTCCAACTTCTCAAACACTTCTTTGTACACTTTAGCCCTTACATTCTGAACAGCTTTCTTAGCCTCCTTCTTGGCTAGCTTATATCTCTCAAAACTCACTCCATCACAATTTTTCTTCAAATCTCTATAAGAGTTTCGTTTGATCTTAATGACAGCTTTTACCTCTTCATTCCACCATGATGTGTCCTTACATGATGGAGCACCACTCCGTGACTCACCAAGTACATTTTTAGCTACTCTTTTAATGCAGCTAGTAATTTTATTTCATATTGTATTGGGATCATCTTGGGCTTTCCAATCTGCTTCATGTACTACTCGATCTATAAAAACTCCTTGGTTACCTTCTTTTAACCACCACCACTTAATTTTAGGATCTAACTTACATTTAATCTTTCTAAATCTCCTTCTAATCTGAACATCTATAATTAAGAGTCTATGTTAGGTTACTACACTCTCACTCGGTACTACGTTACAATCCATAAAACCTCTATCTACTGTTCTAGTTAAAAAGAAATCTATTTGGCTCGCACTTGATCTACTTCTAAAAGTGATCAAGTGAGACTCTCTCTTCCTAAACTAAGTATTCGCTAAGATCAAATCATATCACAAAGCAAAATCTAGAATCGAGTTACCTGATTCATTTCTTATCAAGATTGGTAGGGTGAGGCACTATAGGCAATCATGGAAGCAAAGCAATGATGATGGAATGGCTGAAGCAAGGTTTGAAATCTCGGTATCGGTATCGACATGTTTTTGGCATTGGAATCGGCAATTATCAGCCATTTTAATAGTTGTTTTGTCTGGGAAATATCAGTATCATATAGGATCATATTGGTAATATTGGTATCAAGCGTAAATACAATATCAGATGATATTTCAAACCTTGATTGAGGGCTGCAATTACACCGAATAGGATGACTTGTAGCTACTAATCAAGGGAGAATGTAGGTGGATGGAATTTGGTTTGGCCCTTTTGGGCATCTACAACAAGTTGGGTAGTTTTTCTCGATGTTTGTCTCTCTGCAAGTTGTGGTGTTACTACAAATTTCATGAACATTTAAGGAGACAGAACTTAAAGAAGATTTTAATTCATCCAGGATGACTTTGTTAACTGGATTTTTCTTTAATTGAGGTAGCAGTGTTGGATACTTTTGGACACCAAATCTAATACATATTCTTACAGAAATAATTCTGAAAATTCAGGGAATTATCCCCAAAGCTTTTAACCATCAACAAAGATATACAGCTTTCTATTTCATTGATACTAAAAGGTTAATGCATTTATTATCTTAAAACTTTCCAATGTACTTTAATACCACCACATTTGAAAAAAAATGGTGAAAATATACTTCAGATGGTTCAAATTTAATCATGGTTAAAGTTATCTTCTTATAAGGACAAATTAATTCGGAACATCTTATGATAAACATGTGCGTGCATGCGCATGTACAATAACTTCTAGTGGAGTTGGGAAAATCAGAAAAAAAATTGCAAGTAACCCATATCCAAGCAACATAAGTCAATGAGAACTGCAGATGGATGCGTACCTTGGATACATAAAGCTAGTCTGTTCTCCACCACGTAGATATTCCTGGAGCATCTGTGGATGATACTCTAATATCTGTTTGCTTCTATAAAACTCAGTACTTGCAAATAAATTGAAAAATGTAATTAAGATACTAAAAGAAACATTATGAAGTTGTGTGTTTGTACCTCACGATATATTAACTCCCGTACATCATCTTTTGCCAATTTTCTCCTTTCAAATTCAAATTCGAGTTTAGGGATAGGCTGAGTCGACGGTTCACGATCTACATTTGCCAAACCTTTAAAATATGGATCACCAAGTGCCTGGAAGAGAGAAAAGGAAAAAAAATACAATTATCAGAATACAAAAGTGCATATAATTAGTTAACCTCTGAGGGCCAGACATTAGTTTAATTTAAAATCTATAATTTTTAAATTTGTATTCTTATCTCTTCAGCAGTTGGACGGTCTTTAGGATCAAATGCAAGAAGGCGTTGAAGTAGACGTAGACCCAAAGGATCTGCATCAGGGAACTTCTGTGAGAAAGGAATTGGTGGCTTTTTACGCATGCCACTTAAATATCTTTTAGCTTTTTCATTTCGAATCTGCAGAATCAGGAACAATCACCAATCAGAAAATATCTAGTGAACATAGTAAAGAAAACATGCATAACTTGAAGGATCACATTATGTTCTCCTACCTTGCATGATACAGAAATTTTATTGTCAAGAGTTTCGATATTAACTCCTACAGGACTAAAAGCCCGCATGCCATAGATAACCACCAAGCCTTATGCACAAATATTCTAATCGCAGATATAGAGAGAGAGAGAACATCCATAACTACAAAGAAGCAATCTTAAACCAACCCCACTATTAATTGACTGCGTAGATTATGTGGGTGCAGGTATACTAAAGAGGCATGCAATTCTTGTGTCTCCCACGTGCTTCTGAACAATCAGGTTTAGCCTCAAATATGTGGGTTTCTTGGCGGAATCCATAGGATGATCAGTTAAATCGATACTTTTGATCTCCCGTTCTTTGGCCACGAATGAACATCACTCGGCATTTGTCCCATACAAAAGCTGTTGCACTATGAAGTTGTTTAGATGCTTACAATCATCAAAATCATGCATCCACTTGAATGGAGTAGAGGTTTATTAGGTTAATCTCATTAGCAAAGAGGAAATTAGAACATACCATGGGGACAAGCATCCTCCAGCCTTAATTGGAGTGCGGTGGGTGGATGAACGTCCAGTCTTGTGGTCCCTGTGCTATGGACATTGGTCTAGCATGGCATGTACATTAACCCTTCACAGTGCACGGGCCGATAATCAAAGGGAGTTCAGATAATTCTAGTGTACTTTCTACAACCTCTGTAAGAGCATCATCATATCTAAATTTAGCTCCTTGACCTAGATTCAGTTGCACCCTATTAAATTATCTAAAGCAATTTTCCTAATGGAGTAATAGGTATGACACATTCTTGTTAATACTACCAAACTGATTGTAGATGTGTTCTTGTTGCAGAAAATCTAGTTCATCTTTGAGGCACAATACAACAAAGAAACCAAATTGAAACAACCGCCTGGTTAGACTGTACATACTCATGGATCATATACTTGATCCCTATTGCTCTGATTTAATTCTCCATCTTCTCTTCCTTCCAACACAATTCCTTTGCTTTCAACTATTCTCCATCATCTTCTTCCAAAATTCTGAAGTTCTTCAATAACTTTTAGTGAAGTTCAATGACTCAATTTGGATTATCACAATCGCAATCCAATCGAAATGATGCAACCACCAGCTCAAACATTTTAAGATGGTGCAAAGGACCAGATCTCTTTCCTCCCCACCCCCTTTTTCCCAGCACATTCCACCACTTATCCAACTGGTTCACCTTCTCTGCTAATTTCCTCTAGTCCCCCTCCCCCCTCTTTCTTTTCACTTTACTGTTTGAATTTCCTTTCATTCATGTATCTGGTCAACAATTAGCCCTCGTACCTTCCATTCATTTCATAACAGGATTTGGGCTTTCCTTTGCTTCTTGCTTCCCCTTGTACTCACTACGCGTTCCCTCTATTTCAGTTGCTTCAGCTTTGCACCTTCCACCTTGACTCAGAGTAACGTGGCTACCACCTAAAAATGCAGTAGATTCCATAGAGCATGCAGAGACTCGTGATTTGATGCACTATCAAGATATCCCTCTCATCTCTCTTTTGGTGTTGTGCTTCTTGTATGACTTGTCATTGCAATAAGCATTTTAGGGGAGGAAAAAACATATAAATACGCACAAATATGGTGATGATGATGATACTGACAGTAAAACGTAACAACGTTAAAGCATGCTTTGCGTACAGATCTTGAGGAACGCATACACACTATACAAATGTTATACAAGAGTAATGATCTAGGGGTGAATAGATTAAGTGTCCTATTAATTGGTGGACATATTGTATTTATTCTATTCCAACTCATAGCGAGTTACACAAACATCAGAAACTTGTATATGCAAAGGGAAAAGCGAGATTCATTTTTTGTCATACGAAAAGAGTACAAAACTGATGAAATGGTATATACAGTAATACAATAAAGTATAATGCTAATAGAAACAGAATATATAAAGAAAACCAACCCTTGCAATCGTTTCAGGAGGTGGAGTGCCAAGAAGGTCTGTCATGAGATCCAACTGATGCACAACGTTCTTCCCAGGAAACAGTGGCTTCCCTGTTAACATTTCAGCAAATATGCATCCTATGCTCCAAATATCAATTGCAGGGGTGTACTGCAAAACATAAGTGGCAGAGAACAGATTTATAGCATCACAGTAAAGTATAATTTAAAAGTAGATAGGCATCTGCACAGCACTAAGAACAAGTCAATGACCATACAGAACATGTACATGAATACATCTGAAATCAGTGGTAAACAGCAGCCCAATTATTTAAAAAAAATTTAGGTTTTACCAGAACTCTGCAATTAGAGAATTACACAAACAAGGAAAACACATGAACAGAAGCAAATGCAGAGATCCTGACATAAATTCTCAAGCTCGGATCTCACTGGAACAAGATACATTCTTTTTTTACCATAAAGGAAAAATCTCAGTGACGTTCACAAACTGTTTCACTTTCAGTTGGAGGTATAATCTACTGGATAATTGAAGTCTCGTTTGACAGAAACTAGAGAAAAACAGGCAAAGAACGATATTGTGTGCATTAGCACAATCATTTTCTTACAAATTAAAATATTGAAATGCAAAATATTACATTTGGTAAACAAATTGAATAATATCTAATTCCTTTGTGCATTTTGGATAACTAAATTTTAGAAATTCAAGAAACAATATACATATGAAGCAAATTATCCTGTGATCTAAGATTATGCAATAAACACAGGATGAATTTCAAGAAAAATACCATGAAGTTTGGGCAATTTTAGAGAAAAAGTTCTCAACTTTTATTTTTTGTGCACGTAATACCACAGACTTTGGCTTTTTATAGAAAACTCCCTAGTCCTTAATGCTGTTAAAAGCCCCAATTTTTGTAATCATATGTTCTTTCAAAATAAAATAAAAGAAAAGAAAAACATCCATGTCAAACAAAACAGGAAGGTGTTTCTACATAATTCAGCTTCTTTGCCAACCTCCCCCCCCCCCCTTCACCCTTTTATTTCAACCTAACACAAACCAACAATTTCTAATTCGGGAAAAATCTAACTCTAACCCAAATCTTCTCTTCTTCCTGCCTCTTCTCCCCACCTCCTCTCCTCTCCAATCCTCCCCTCAGCCTCCCCCTTTCCCCTACTCCGCCTTCATAAATGCTTGCACTCTAGATTACATTGTCCGGCGCCACACATCTTCCCTCCTTCCTCTCCACATGTGGTTGATTTGGGTTTGAATCATGGTTCGCAGACTCGGCCGAGTCGGATACGACTCGCCGGGTTTTATCCATCTCGGTACCCACCGAGACGAGTCCGATACCCGAATCACATGTTTGTGCGGTATCGACCAGACTCGGGGCCGACTCGGCGACGACTCAGTCGAATCAGCCGAGTCACAAGATGACTCGGGTCGAGTCGTCGCCGAGTCAGGCCGACTGTTCTCCCCATGCTTGAGACTAGTTAAAAAAAGAGAGACCTACCGCCATCGTTGTGCGTCGTTGCCTTCGCCGTGAGCTACCACCTTCGCCGTGAGAGGGAGATCGGGTCAAAGGAGAAAGAGGGAGAGCGAAAGAGGAAAGAAAGGGAGAGATCGAAAGAAAGAGGGAGAGATAGGGAGAGGGAGAGGGAGAGAGGGAGAGATCGAGAGAGAAGGTGAGGGGGAGAGAGCCAGAGAGGGAGGGCGAGAGAGGAGAAAGAGGGAGAGATCGAAAGAGATCCGGTGAGGGAGAGAGAGCCAAAGAAGGAGAGCGAGAGAGGAGAAAGGGAGAGATCGAGAGAGATCCGGCGAGGGAGAGAGCGCCAAAGTGGTATTATCTTTTCTTTTTTTTCATTTTTCTCATATTTATTCCTCAAATATTTTATATTTCTAAATTTACCCTACAAATCACCATATTTCCCCAATTACCCCCTCAAAACAAGTTTGTTTTAGACATGTAATACATGAATTTTGATGTCTACCTTTTTTAATGATTTGTCGTGATTTTTTCAGAATTTTTTGAGCTTTCTATGTATTGCTTTGCGCGTATCGCCCGAAACCGATCCGAGTCGCCGAAACCGATCCGTCTCAATGCCCACCGAGTCGACGGCTGAGACCGTGACTTTGAACCATGGTTTGGATTGTGGTTTTGGCCGATGACATGGAGTGGTTTTGAGTTTGTCTTGAGAAAGAAAAAGAAGAATTAATGAGCGGGTTTATGCTTCAGTTGAAGAAGATGATTAAAGAAGTTAAAGTATATTTTTTGAAATTATTTTATGAATGCTATATGTAGACAACTGTTAGATAATTAATAATAAAAAATAATAATTTTAAATTTTGGAAGAAAACAAACATTTTTTTATATAAATTGTCAAATAAAGTTTTTTAACATAATTAATTTTTAGTAATATAAATTTTTCATTTTTTAATGACTTTAGAATAATTCTTGGAAAACTAACTAATAACAACTTATTTATTAAGGGTTACATAACATATAATCAGGTCAATAATAATCAAAATTGTTATGATTCTTTTAACAAACTTATCATATAGTTAATATTTACTATTTCTATATAATTTCTATATTATGATTGCAAAAAAATTACAATGATGATAAATTAACAAATATTTAAAACATAAATGGTTATATATTTTCTTATAAGGTGTTAAATATGTTAAGATGTTTTTTCTATATTTTTCTATGATAAATAATTTATTATATTTGTTGTTTTTAGACATATTACACTGAAAAACTAGTTTTGTGGATTAGTTATATAGCTAAAGTATTTTTGTTATTAAAAGGTCATGTGCTACCCACACATCACAGTGGGGTTACATGAGGTACTTTTCTGAAAATTCCGAAGTATGTGGCTTTTACTTAAAAGTTTAGCCTAAAAATATTTGTGGTCAGTAAGGAAACTTCCCCCTTCCCACAAATGCATAAAAGAACAAAAAACTCAAAACATTGAGGTTACTTTCTCAATGTTGCACAGCAAGATCCCCCAACCCAAAAATAACAGAAAGAGAAGGGAAGGATGTTGTACTCCATCAACCAATCCTCTTGTGAGAAAAAGATGATCACAATGATACATAATTTTTCTTCAGTTTAAGATTTGTCAAAACAGGGTCTTTGAAATGTTATACTGAACCTTTTTTGGTATGGGTGTGAATGATGTCTTGACTTTAAAATGTTGTACTGAACTTTGTTGGTATGAAAATGCCCTCAAATGATTTAAGGAGAAAACATTTGAATGACAGTTCCTAGAGTTCTCAATGAGAAACCATCCAGTTTAATAGATGTTTCATAAGGGTTTAACTGTTTACAGATTATAAAACATTATGGCTTTCATGGACCGGTGAAGAGTAGCAAAAAGAGGTGAGAAACTTTGGTGACTTATTTCTGCATTTATGCATCAGCAGCTTAACAAGAGGATATGTACAAGTCAATTCACATGTGCTATTAGCAACACTATGGGCACATGAAAAACCCGATGAAGGGGTTGTTGAAACTACTATTAAACTCTTTGATTAGTTAGTTACCTAATTAGGAGTCATATTACTATATGTTATTGTATTATGAATTGTAATTGTATTTGCGTATAAATAACGTATAGAGAGAGGACACATCAACTCACATATTAGCCTCCCAAAAAAAATTTGTTTTGATCGTCACCAAGTCTTTTATGCGCCTGCGCTGAGCCGCACCGATATAGCGTGTGCCTAACGCTGGGCCACTATCCTCTTTGTGCATTATCATAGAATTCGATTTTGGTTCTCGTGCATGCCATTACCCTCGTCTTCCTCTGTCGCTGTTGATTATAGTGTTGTGCTCATTTATTGTTGTTGCTACTTTCAACTACGGCTTCACCTTTCTACTGTTGCTACTACTACGTTCAGTCTTTGTTGTGACTACTTCTGCAACTACTCTACTATTACAACAGCAATGAATGCAGATTTGTTCAACCTCTGCTGCTCCTGCCACATGCACCATCTTTATCTACAACTTGTGTCAACCAATATGTAACCCTCTACTCTTCTTTCCTCTACTCTATTTTCCGAGCTACAAGTCACCTCAGTCTCTACAAGCAATAAGTTAATTTTTACTGAGTCCTTTACAAGTATGATTTAATCTATAGTTATATGTCTTGTTCTTACTTCTACTGAGTCTTCCACTTTTAGTGAGTTTGAGGATCTCTCAAAACCTCTTATTCTAATGAGTTTGAGGATCTTTCAAAACCTCTTATTCAACTGAGTTGAGGATATCTCAAACCTCATATTCCATTGAGTTTGAGAATATCTAAAATCCTAACCTTATCTAAAGATAAATATTTAACTTTACATACAGTTTTCGCGCAAGTGCTTGGTTCGACTCAGATTCGGCTTACTTTGATTCGCAACTTCCGCATCGACATCAATGAATATTTGTTACAATTTTATTTGTTTCTTAGTTATTTGTTAAAAAAACTTTGTTTAGGCAGTCTTTATTCTAGTCTTTGTAAAAAAAAAACATAACATGATAAATATCTATGCTCTAGCTTAAGGAGTGTTAAATTCTTTGATTAGTTAATTACCTAATTAGAAGTGATATTTTAGTTACCTAATTAGAAATCATGTTCTAGTTACCTAATTAGGAGTCATATTATTATATGTTATTAGGAGTCTTACTTGTCTTATGAGTTGTAATCGTAGTTGCCTATAAATAAGAGCATAGAGAGGACTCATCAAACTCTTTCAAATCTTTTCCTCTTAAATTCTAATACTGACTAATGGTTTTTTCTGTAATTTAACTTAGTAATTTAACCTATAGTTTTTGAAAAGATAAAACAGATTACATTTACTACAAAAGAAACAATAAAATCATCATTTACTTCATACATGATTTCCATACGTCAAACTCATAACAAGTTAAAAATGCTAGAAAATATTACATCTACTAATTTGCTAAGTTTAACTATATGCAAGGTACACTTCATTTCTCCAATTTGTAACTGGTTCTTATGAATGGCAGTCCAACACAGCAAGAACGGATTATGCTGGGTTAGACGACAGCATGTGTAGGAAAGCTGGAAGTGGAAATGGAGTGCTAAAAAAGGCAGGAAACATATATTCATGCACTTAGCGCTCCTCGCACCATTGGGAAGTTTCTTATTTAGAGGCGGGAAGGGGGGGAGAACTTGACAGGTCAGTCTGTAGATATGTGTGGCCATCAAGATAAACTGATGTTTGTAAAATGTGCAAGTCAAGGGAATATAGGGTGTTTTGACAAAAGATGTACCTAGTGATACATAAAAATGTGCTATTGAAGATCCTGAATTCCCTCCCCCAACCCCATCTTTGACAATTTATAATTCTCAATTGTTACTTCAAGAGAAGCTTGTTTGATTTGGAAGATTGAAAACCGCAGAGTGTCATCATTATGGAAGGGTGTTTTGAAATGTGTCGTAGCTCCAAAAAGTCCAAACATAACATCACTACAAAAGTGGCTGATGACAGCTACCAGGTTTTGACAGATCTGTTCATTGGGAATGTGAGACATGGTGGAGCTTGTTATGAATATTGTCGGTTTAAGAATTATTACTTTATAATGTTTTACACCTTTTGTACCTTTCTTGAGGAAGGCTGATGTTCTGTTTAAGAATCAACTTTTTTCAACAACTGACAAGCCAGACACAACTGACTTTAGCTAGGAACTAAATAAACGCATTATAGGTGGAGTTAGGAGATGAAGCATTAGGCAGATGTCACCATACTAGGGCAATATGGCCGTGAGACAAGGGGCTTGACGATTTTCAGGGCATGCATCGTCCATTATCATTATGGACTACATGAAGGAACAGAAACATGGGAAGGGCAGATAAACTGACAAAGGGGTTCAACATTTGAGCAATCGATGGGGAAGGAACAATAGGATCTTTGCAATGAGAAACTCTGGGTATGTCTATTTTCTAGCTACAATTCTAGATGAATAGATATTACTAACTTAGAAGCCATCTAGATGGAAAACAAAGAAGAGGATCATATGGTTGTGATGCCTTTACAATAGCCTAGAGTTTTATTTTCACGGAGTAGAAATTGTGGTTTTTTTGTTGCTGGAGCTGGAAATCCACTTCTACATACTCTTTAGATTTTATTATATCCAATACAGTATTCTAAAGCACTTTTTCATTATATGTGTCGTCCGGCACCATATAGCACATAATCAGTTTATGAGCCAATCAAGTAGATTATGTGGAATTACACGGAAATGAATTTATTAATACACACACACACACACACACACACTTTCACGCACATATATTTTAAATGGTTAGAATGTCTAAAACATCATGAAGAAACAGAAAAAATGTTATAATCATGGTTTAGAATCTTAAAATCAGTATCGATATTCGGCTAGTGATTTTTAGTATCAATATTGTCTATATCGGCTCTCAATATCTGCACCATCGACAATTTCAGTGGTATTAGCAGATATTAAAGGGTTAATATCGTATTGGTACCTCAAAACTCAATACTATATAGCCAATACATATCTGAACCTACACATATTTGAAACCATGGTTGTAAGCTTTCTGATTTTTTTTTTTTTTTGGGTGGGGGGGGGGGGGGGGGGGGGGGGGGTGTGGGGGGGCGCGGGGGACCCCTACTAAATTGTGAATCTGAGCAATATAAGCAATTGCACCAATAAGCTAAGTATATAACCATAATGGATACACAATATTAAATTGTTGGTATAATTACAAAATCAAAAATCAATATAAATAAGACTAAGTAATAAAAAAAGAAAATTAAAGGATTTATCTCCTCGAATAATTGCATTAGCAATCCAATTTTAACTATATAAACACAAGTGAAAGAACTAACCTGCAAAATTGGATAAGAAAATATCAATCAGCTAATCGGTCAAAGTCATAGTGAACTTCCAACTTAAGTTGCTAAAAACTTAATGTAGAAACTAATAGCACATAATCAATACTTATTGTCATTCATTTACCACTTAGCATTGTAAGCAATGCAACACAACAGTCGATTATCATTAATAATTTAAAAAATCATCTCAAGACATAAAGTAATTACTAACTTTTTAGCAATCCACCACATAGAAGTATCTTCTTTTAGCACGCACAACCGCATAGAATCGCATAGACCCACGTAAATCCACATGTGCATCTGCATAGAACCGCATATGCAGATAAACAAGCTATGCAGATAAACAAGCTGCATAGATTGCATTCGTGGGGTGGAGCGTCCACTTTTTTGGAATAGATAACACAACATGCATGCAGGCGGAGGCTACACACATTTATGTGGCTCCTTATGCGGTCACATAAACCTTCTTTTAAAAAAGTGATCCAGTATATATCCTAAATTATGCACACCCTTTAATAAAACTAATACAAGAAAATTTCACTAACCAACCCCATGGCTTCCACTAAAATTAGTATTCCTCCATCAATTTTATAAAATGATCATTAACCCCCACCACCACCCCCACACACACAAAAAAAAAAAAATGTCATTAATGGAAGTGGTAATTATCAATTTTGCCTATGTTATTGCCGGGAAAAAAACCCTAATGATATGTTTTGATTTAATGGCTATGGATTTTGATAATCTAAGTGTTAGGACAATTTGTTTGGTTCTAATTGATAGGCTGATTTTGATTGATAAAGTTTAGAAGATGGTTATTGATTGATGGGTCTAGAAGATGGGTTTTAATAATGGAGTAACAAGATTGTTTGATTAAATGGTTTAGGAGAAGTAAAAGACCAAGTCCATCCAAAATCTTAGATGTAATCCTAAATCTAGCTTAGTCTTAACCCTAATCCTAATGAGCTAAGGAAGCAGGCAATGGTATTGTCATCAACCTTTGTACCATGTGACGCCACATGACGGCCCAAACTAATGAAGTGGGTGGATGTGACATCGTCCTAAAATAGGGGGTATATTGCTGATTTTTGAAATTGAGGGGATTATGTGATTTTGAAGATAAGTTCAAGGAGGTTTAGTGAAATTTTCCCTACAATCAATAATATTTCAAAAGCTTTTGTGCACAAATACTTGCACAGAGGAGACACATCCACATCAATTATAAAAATACCATGACACTCGCAGTTATATTAAGATACAACTTTCGTAAACATTATAATTTAACTAATTTATGTATCCAAGTTATACATTATTATCATATTAACGGTCAGTTGTAATATTGTGGCCTACTTAAAGACTAGAAAACTAAAAATGGGCTCAAATAGTGAGATTTATATTGTTGTTATGATTCATCACGATGGATAGAAGCAATTAATTATATCATTATTTCCTTCATTGCTAATAAATGAGTTAGGATCACCAACGTGACTATTCACCAACATAAGTTGAAAACTTGTAATCTTAGCATCACAATCAGCCCATGTGCACATGCACACACTGTTCCATCTTCGCTCTTGTGCACGTGCACTCTCATATATTCAGCACGCAGATTTTCAGGCTTCATAGGTCAAAATAGTTGATCTTTAAATACATGGAGATGGACTTAGTTCGGTCCTTGCAAGTTTGAATTAATTGAGATATTTTGATTCGGAAAGTTTTCGAATGCATTATAATATTTCTTAATGTAGAATATGTGAGGGGGGAAAAAAACTTTATGCCACTTGCCACCTAAACCTCCAGAAAATTTATTCTGTGGAATTTAATGGTCATTTGGCCCATCAGGTAACTACAAATCCCTTTAGTTTAAGTAGGAATAATACTCAAACATGACATGGAGTGCATAATAAGTGTCAAAATTATTTAACACAAAAAATGATATATTATGAGGTTATAGAAAAAGAGACGGAGCATTGTGTATGAGCTTAAATAAAAGAAAATGAAAACGTAAACGTAAACAGAACTACCTTTGAGAAGAAAGAGCCACATAGCTCAGGAGCACGGTACCATCGTGTTGCCACATAATCCTAAGATGTGAAAAAGAAATAGAATACAAGTCAAAAGTGTAATTTTGAGAGGCGAGAGGGGGGCAATTTATGGTTGCCAAATCATGTGCTTTTCTTCTTCTTCTTTTCTTTTTCTTTTTTCTTTTAGGAGACGTACGTATCATGTGTGCTGGTAAAGCATTGAAATGAAAGGATCAAAACAAACAAAATAGGATAACCCTACTTGACCATCTAACAACCTTCCAATCACCGTATAAAACCATCACCATCAAGGCATCAATTTTTTTAAATTTAAAAAGAAAACTAGAAATTTGCACAGAGGAGAAAATTACATACTGTCCAAAATATCGCTGATGGAGCATCGTCAAATGAAACACGAGCAAGACCAAAGTCACAAACTTTCAGTTTGCAGTCGGCATTTGCAAGGATATTTTTTGGCTTCAAATCTCGATGAAAAACATTGGCTGAGAAACCAACAATGTGTGATCAACAATCATGGAATCAGAAAAATGGTTGTCAATGTGTTATCAAGCCAGCTAATAAAAAGGCATTCACCAGTATGGATATACTTCATAGCTCGCAGAAGCTGGTATAGGAAAAACTGATGATGTTCAGGTGTGAGATCATCATTTGCCTTTATAACTTGATGAAGGTCAGATTCCATCAACTCAAAGACAACATAAATATCTCTAAATTCTCTCCGAGAGGGAGGAAGCATTATGTGCTTAATTTCTACAATATCAGGATGGCGGAGCAGGCGAAGCAACTTGATCTCTCTTAGGATGCGAGTGGCATCTGAAACATGCTCAAAAACATCATTTATCTTCTTAATTGCCACCTTCTCTCCAGTGTGGCTATCCACTGCAGCCCCAACTATTCCATAACTTCCCTTGCCAACCACCTCTTGTATCTGGTATCGGCTTGCTTCACCATATTCAGTGAAGAAGTCTGACTCCTGTGTGCCATGTATAATTTCAAGATTAACACAAAAAAAAAAAAAAAATCAAGAAGAAATCGTGTGTTATTTTTCCAAATAGAGAATACAACACAGAATTTCAAAAAAAAGAAAAAAGAAAAACACTCTGCAAAAGAGTATAAGGCACGTAAATTACTCGACCTCACCTCTGAGTCAAATTGCAATTCAATCGGTGTGAGATAAGAATAAATTGTATATTCTTCAAGCAGTGGCATAGTTTCTTTTCTTCTTCTTCTTCTTCTTTTTTTTTTTTTTCCAAGAAAGAGAGTTTGAAAAGAAAAGGGAAGACACAGAGAGAAAAAAAAAAAGAAAAACCGATTTCAGAAAAATGGAGCAGACCTCAATTAGGTGACAAAATTAGAGGCTTCATTGTGAGGGAGACCCCAAAGGGATTAGAATACAGACCGGAACTCAGATAGTTCCACAAGAAATTTAGTCTTTTCCTATTTTTAATCAGGGCAACAAGGAAAACGAAACACCAGATTAACCTATAATATACATGATAATGATAGTAATTAAGAATATAATTTGTTTTGGGGAGGAATCAGCTATAAAGAGAAGCATAAATTTAACCCACTCAACCATCCGAAGCAGAAGGAAAGAAATCATCATCATCTGGGCCTTTCCCACTAAAATGGGGTTGATTACGGCCTTCCAGGCAATATATCTGCCATGGTAAGGTTAAATAATTTTAGAACCAGTTGTCTTTGGGCACGAAGAGAAGCATAAACTAAACCAGCGCAACCATCAGAAGCAGACTTACAAAAAAAAAAAAGCAAAAACAAACAACAAAAAATGATCAAAAGGGCAGTCATGGTGAGGTTGAATAACTTTACAACCAGTTGTCTTCTGGCATCAACGGGCTTACTTAGGCACAAAATTCCTGCTCAATGGAAGTATGGGTAAGAAAGGGATTGCAAAGATAATAGAATGCCCATAGTTGTAGGAAAATCTACCTCATTATTTTTGCAGTCTAAGTGTATGCAATCAAGGAGAAAACAGAATAATGAATCTCAGGATCCACATGGGATCCCATATTCAAAAGTGTCAAATAGACTCCTGGGACATACTATAAGAACAAATATCCAAACTTGGTTCTTATGAAGATAGAAGAAGCAATTCTTCCATGCATGCATATGCACCGCGCACACACACACAGATGTGCTTCTACACACAATAGAAGTGCTTCCACACATGCACGAATACACGCACACAGAAATGCAACGGCAGACTCAAGAACTCCCAGATAGAGATTAGTGGAAGGATATGAGCATACCAAATTTGCAAGTAATGCCACTGAGATGAAAATATTTTGCTTGCTCTGCTTCAGGTTGGAAAGACTTACCATTTTAAGAGATCAGGTCTCAGAAAGAGAGAGATAGGCGCCAAGTCTCCTTCATTTCTCAGGTCAGAAAATATATTATGTATTCCGAATTCCAAGTATAGATGAGAAAAAACCATCATGTTCTTTCCATTTCTCTTTCATTTTATTAATTCTAACAGAACTAAAGACTTAAACAACTAACTAAATTAATTTAACATTTATATAAAATAAAAACCGACTTGGGACAAATGGCTTAGTTGTTGTTGTTGTATAAAATAAAAACCGAACTCTATAATGTGGATTGAATAAACTTAGAACAAAAATCATTCTTTTACGGCCAACAGTCGCAAGATTATAATTCATCAATAAATGCAACAGAAAAGATCATCCAGGAGAGCATCATCAGAAGTATCTGAGAAGTCCAAAAGGATTTATCTAGTGTTCGAAAACATATATATGTCCCTTCCCAATCACCGCTACAAGAACTAAGACCAAATCTAATGTTTACAACTTACTAGCACAGAAGTGAATTAATAAGCAGGATAGGTAGACTTTCCCAAAGAATTGGCTTAAGATTAATTCTCCTGGTGCTTAGACAAGGCTTCCCTCAAATAAACAGAAATTTGAAAATAAACAATTACAGAATAAAAATGCCCAAAGTATTAAATCTCAACTAGTCATCTCCCAAATCAATGGCCACCTATACCTTCTAAAAGTGGAAATGCAATTACAAATCTCAGCTTTTTCTCTTCCGAAATACCAACTTCTTGCTAACTTTAATCATAGAGCAAAAATTGACAAGAGCCGAGCATTCAACAAAAGCAGTGAGATAAAGACAGACTGCAAGTTAATGAGATTGGAAAGTTGAGGGCTTTAACACAAGGCGAATAGAGTGAGATAAGGACAAAAGTGGGACAAACTTTAAAAGATAGGTCATGCATCAAACCGATTGAACTAACTGTCTCATCAAATTCTCGACTCTGACCAGCCATCTTCTAAAAGGACAGAAGATAAAATCTTCGCGTTGAGTTGAACTAGATAAATAGCTCGTTGAAACACAAAAACAAAGTAAAATGTGAAGAAAAATTAAATCTTTAGGGAGGACTAGACGATCAAACCACTCCAATCTAACATCCAATCATCAAAATCCAAACTTTACGATAAAACAAAGATCAAACAACAGATCGTTCGAGAGAATCAGACCTTCTTGGAATCGGCGGCCATTGCTGTCCGCTTGGGAACCCTCACAGAGGTAAGACCAGTGAGATCGAAATCCACAACCAATCTAATCTCCTCTTCTTCCTCTTGTTCTTCTTCGTCTAATTGTTGCTGTTTGGGATCGTTGAGATATGTAGCAGCGCTGTTGTTTCGGCGCTTGAACAAGCGACGGACCCCATCGACGAACACGCCTCGTCCCCCCATTTCACCAAGAAATCGCGGCCATTGCAGTTGCTGCTCCTATGTTCGCTCTGCGATTGCCAACGCTGCTCGGGTCCCCGCGCGCGATGGGGAGAAAAAGGAGGGCCTTTTCGCACTCTTTGCTTGCTTGCAGCACGACGCGACCTTAAAAAAAATGTAATTTTATATGTGCATTGAATAGAGACAGGAGGGTCTTCGAAGGACCGAATCATGGCACTGTGAGCAGACATTTGATCATTGATGGCGATCTGTTGGCCTTGGATGTACAATTATTCGTGAAGGTTTGCACATTAGTCCCTATAAACTCTATTATTATATCTTCAACTACGAACACGTCTGTTTATCCGGACGTCAGAATGTAACAAATTGTGTCTCGCAAGTCCGTAATCTCAATTTACATTATTGATGCTGATGAGTGATGAGACTTGGGTGGTTAATTGGAATCCAATGACCGATGAGACCTAACTCCTTGTTAAAAATATTTGATATTGCGGGAGTTAGGGGTACCAGGGCTATATTTATTAAAAAAAAAAAAAAAAAAAAAAAAAGTATAATCCATCAAATCTCAAAATAGAGAGAGGAAAAAATAAAGGTGGTCAAATGTACTGAGCAGAAATAAGAAGGTGCACAGAATTATTATTTGTTTTGTGGTTTTTTTCATGGCCAATCAGAGTTCAGAGGTCAATTTGAAAACCAACAAATATTAATAAACATGTGGATATGTTTAGTTATCGTAATTGGTCGTAATTCGTAAGTCGTAATTGGTGAAATCTTTTACAGTTATAAATGAGTTACATACATGTAAGTTTACGATATTTGGTTGGTAATATAAAGTTGTAAGTGAAAAAAGTGTAATGTATTTGAAAGGGAACACCTAGAGCGGGGGTGAATAGGTGTTAGTGCAAATCTAAAACTAAATGCAAAACTAAGTGCGCTAAATGCGGAAGCTAATGCAAATCTTGCACAAACTTAATACAACACAACAAGTGTAGCCGAATTCCCCGTGAAGGGCTCTGAACTAACTCCTCTTGATTCCCCTTGAATGGGTTGAGGTGCTATGTGAAGCTCTTGTTGGTTAAGTATAAGTTAGGTACGCACACAAGCAAGCCAAGCAAATAAAGATGAATAGCAATAAGTATATATGCAAGGCAAGACAAGCAAATAGATATGTATGATATGAATTATGCTCAACACAAGCAAATATGAAATGATGTTATGTATGATGCTTTGCACAAATAAATGAGAGAGAGAGTTGCGAGATATTGGATCAAACGCAAACACACGGATATGTTTCGAGGTTCGAGCCCCTAACTCTACATCCTCGCCTACACCACCGTGTAGGATTTCCAATCCACTATACCGTCCACCGAGGACTCCCACCGAGGGAACCTTCACCGAGAAGGATTTGTACAACAATGGAGTACCTAACTCCTCTCTCAAACTAACACCTCCTTACACAAGAGGGGTAGGCCCTTAGCCAATACAACAACCAATCCACCTCACACTTGAGGGATCAAACCAATCACCCGATCACCTCTACCTAAGAGGGATACAACAAGAATAAGGGTGTTTACAACAAGTGGTTCCAAAAATCACAAACTCAATCTCTCTTTCTTTTCTCTTTTCTTTTCCACAAAAATAAGATCCTAAATAGATTAGGATAGGTGATAGCTCAAGTGTGGAAACTAGGTGTTTGGAAAACAAGCAACAAAGAAAAACACTTGGGAAAATTCTTGCAAAAGATATAGAATGAAAACCAAGACAAATCTCCCAAAATATTCTTTTCTTTGATTTTTCCAAAAACCTAAAAACAAATAAGATGAATTCTTTTTGGCTCAAAACTCTTTTAAAAACTCTTTTAAAACAATAGAGAAAGTCTGAAAATTTTGTCTCTAAAAACCTTGGCCAAAAACCCAAAGAGATGGGGTTTTTATAGGCCCATCAGAAAACTAGCCGTTAGAGCTGAGCTGGCAGCTCTGACAGGCAACGGTCGACCGGCCCGGTCGACCGCCAACGGTCGAAAATATGACCGTTGGGCAACTGCGGTCGACCGGCCCGGTCGACCGAAACAAACAGAGAGCACTGTAAGTGCCCCGGTCGACCGGAGCGGTCGACCGTCCCAGTGCCTCCAAACGTGCACAGATTTGTGCACGTCGGTCGACCGGCCCGGTCGACCGACTTCACCCAAGTCGACTAGGTCAGGTTGACTAGTCGACTGATTGAAGCCTGGAACAGAAATCTGGGTCAGAAAAACAATGTAAAATATTTTCTAAAAAATCTTTTAACACTTCTAAAAATCACCAAAAATATTTTTATCATTTTATATGGAAACATAAACTTGTGATAAAAATTTCAAGACATATATCAATCATATAAATTCATTTTGAGTCTTGTAAAGTTTATCAAAAACCAACACTTGTATTTTTATCAAACTTGATTTTTTAATACATGAATAGGAATATCAAAATAAGTTTGTCTAACAAGTTAAAGCATGTATGTATAACTAGAATACATCTACTATATATATAAAACATGTAAACTTGTTTTGATCTACTATTCATGAAAACCAAATCCAAAACATAAAACTTTTTGTGTGTTGTGCACTTGAGCATATCAACTATACCAAGCTTTACAAATGGATCTAAAACACACTATCTAAACTATGGATACCTAAGTCTTCTTGATGATCTTCATCTTCAAGTAGACTTGCTCCAAAACTCCATCCACGGGCTAGGCGATGTGTGATCTTGACGCTTTGGCCCTGCAATCATCATGAAAAGCTTCTAAACACCTTGTTGAAGCTAATCACCAACTAATATCTTGGTTAATGATCTGAAACTTAAACAACACAAGATTATTAGTAAACATAACTACATGAGTTAATCATCATCAAAACTAGAGTGGAAGGCGTTTGGGCCAACAGTATTACAGTGTTTGGTTGTCATAATGGGGCCGTTTGTTTCGCGTAAAACTCCGTAATTCCTAAATGACTTACTACCCAGTTACAACTACGGCGTTTGTTTGGACCGTAATTCGTAAAAGGCTTACGTAACTCAACTAACACTCACTTGCAACCCAGTTACCACTCACTTACAGCTCAGTTACAGTTAATTTTGTGGTCATACAAATTTGTAATATTTTTTTATATTAATATTAAAATTTTTTAATATTTAACTTTTTTAATATTTATTTGCAGTATTAAAACTTTTAAAATCACCAAATAGTTAATTTTGTGGTCAACTTTTTCACTTACGACTTATACATTACGACAACCAAACACCGTAAAGTACAATACACTTTTCCACTTTACAATTTTATATTACCAACCAAACACCGTAAAATTTACATACATGTCACTCATTTACAATTGTAAAAGACTTTACCAATTACAACTACGAATTACGGCCAATTACGACAACCAAACAGACCCAATATGTAAGTCGTAAGTAAAACAGTTGACCACAAAATTAACTATTGGTGATTTAAAAAGTTTTAATATTGTAAATAAATACTAAAAATATTAAATATTAAAAAATTAATATTAACATAAAAAAATAATACAAATTTACGTGAACACAAAATTAACTGTAAGTGAGCTGTCAGTGAGTGATAATTAATTGCAAGTGAGTGATATTTGAGTTGCGTAAGTGTTTTACGAATTACGTTCTAAACAAACGCCATAGTTGTAATTGGGTTGTAAGTTATTTAAGAATTACAGACTTTTACGACTTTTACAACGAAACAAACAGCCCTTGCAGTCAGAGCAGCAGTTGTGAGCGGATACTCACAATGAATTTTATAAAATATATATATCAATATATAATGAAATTTATTTTGTATGTGATCACCTTTGGACATTATTTTTATTAGAATAAAATACTCTAATAAAAGTGAAAACTTATAAAAATATATTATTCAAGGTCACAAGTTAATGAATTGACTGCAATTTTTTTTCTTTTGTTTTCTTTTTTTTCTTGTTACATTTAAACCCACGCTGAAAAAATATTTGTGCCCACTGCTGATTGCAGTCTTACCTAATGTCTAGCTGAAAATTTGTTAAGTTAGTCATAGATTTTAACTCAGAGAGAGAGAGAGAGAGTTAGTTAGTTAAGGAGAATTGATAAGTTACGATTGTGAGTGCAATATACCATTTTTGGGAAAAAGACTAAATTACAATATGCAATTCTAAAACAAGAAAGCAAAAGGTGAATTATAATATACTTAGACAGAAGCGAATATTGCTCCAGCTAAACCAAGCCAAAAGGAGATGAAATAATAAGATTGCATATTATTGTAATTTACACAATTATACATCAGTTAGAAAAGATGTTAAAAATATTCTCTTTGTCTTAGGACATGTTTGGCTAATGTAAGTGGTTGTAAGTTGTAAGTGGTAAACTCTTTTATGATTACAAGTAAGTTTTACATAAGTAAGCTTTACGATGTTTGGTTGATAATGTGAAATTGTAAGTGAAAAAATATAATGTGTTTTACGGTGTTTGGTCAGCAATGTTTAAGTCGTAAGTGAAAAAGTTGATTATAAAACTAATTGAGTTGTGATTTAAACGTATTAAATATTAAAAATAAAAAATAAAAAAATGTAACTATTAAAATATTAAAAATTCAAAATAAATAATAAAAATAGTAAAATATTACAATCTAGTAATAAATATTACTAATCTAGTAATAAAAAGAATTTAATAATAAAATTGTTTAGAATAATTAATAAAATACTTTAATATAATAATTAAAAAGATTTCTAATAATTTAAAATATTAATCTAATAATAAAAAATAATAATCTAATTATAATTAACTGTCTACAATACAGATTTTGCATGACCACAAAATTAACTGTTTGTATTGCAAGTGAACTGTAAGTCGGATTTGCATCACCACAAAGTTAACTGTTTATACTGTAAGTGCATTTTACAACTTACGACCCCAAACAAGCACCATAAATGATTTTGCTGTAATTGTATTTTACCACTTATGAGCCAATTACGAGAAACAAACACGTCCTATGTTTCCACATCCAGTATAATTGTTTGTTTTTCCTGCTTTATCGAGTTAGACATTACATAAATATAATTTCATTTATATAAATGATTTGTCTAATCAGTAACCCCCCAAACACAAACACATACAAAAAAATCCAAAAATAGAAAAAATATTATTTTAAATACTTATTGACCTTGTGTAGCACCCCGTTCCCGGGATACGTACCCAGATACGTGTCCCGATTTTTTGACCGTATTATTTCAATTTTCTTTCAGTATTTATTTTTGGATTGTAATTGTTTATGTTATTTGGTATCGAATCTGGATTCTCAGTCTTAGAGTTAGCCCTGACCTGGACCGGGAACCCGATACCAGCATACTGTCTGATTTGACATTTCTAGTAGTCTGATTTGACCGATTTCAGTTTTAAACACTATTTTTAATATTTTAAATTTTTCATGATTTTCTGAAATTTTTCAGAATTATTTTGCAAAATCTTCAAAACCGTTGTCGATCGGCATCACTGATCGATTCCCAGATTTTTAGTTTTCAAATGGAGTTGAATTTTTAGAAACAGTTTTTACATTACTTCTTAGAATCTCATTTTCTATCTAAATACATTTTTTTTAGGATTTTTCTATATTTATCAAAATTTGACCGATTTTGGTGTCAACCAGTATCGCCAGAAGATTTCAGAATTTTTAATTTAAAAATCAGATTGAATTTCTTGAATCTGATTTCATCAAGTATCTTAAAATAATATTTTTTATTTTTGAGAATTTTGAAGCGTTTCTGAAACAGTCAAATTTTATCCTATTAAATAATAATATTATTTTCTCAATTATTTTCTTTTCTTACTTTTTCTTTTACTTAATTCTCTTATTTTATTATACTTATTTAATTTAATAATATATTTTTAAGCCTATTTTACACTTTCTTTTTCTTTCCATCTTTTTCTTTCTTTTCCTTTTTCCCTTTCTTTTCCCTTTTCTCTTTCTTCCATTCCTTCCCCTACCTGCTCCCCATGCCCTGCAACCACAGCAGCAGCAGCACCATCAGCTGCAGCAGCAGCCCATCCCCCCATCTCCACCATACTCTCCCTCTCCCTCTCCTTCTATTATTTTCCATTTTTTTCTTTCTTTTCTTCCCATTCTCTCCATTTCCCTCTCTCTGCCACCAAGTCCTCCTTCCTCCCTTAACCGTCGGCCAACACTAGCACCACCGTCACAGTCTCCCCTAGATCCGGCCATCTCCAACCCAAAACGCCCTCTCTCGCTTCCTTCCAACAAATATCAACCACCACCCTTTCAATTTCAACAAAACTCATTACCACCATCTCCTTCTTCTTCTTTAATTCACCATCAATCCACCTCCTCCTCCACTTTCAACTCCCCAATCACCATCTCCTCCTCCTCCTCCTCCAACTCTCAAAACCACCATCTTCAACCACCACCACCACCACCTTCAACTACAACAACAATCACAACAACATCAACACCCAACCAAAACCCCACCACCACTCCTCCCCCGGGACCAGGCTGCGCCGCACCCCCCTCCGACGGCGCCGTCGCCCCCCAGGCCGCCGGCCACCTCCCCACTCCCCTCTCCTTTCTTCTTTTCTTCCTTATTTCTTTCTTCTTTCTTTTATTCCTTTCCTTTTTTCCTTCTTTCCACTTTTACCCTTCCCCTCATTTCCTAATTAGCCCACCTTATCCAACACTCCCTCTCTCCCCCCTACAACTCTCTCTCTCTCTCTTAGCCTCCTTCTCTCTCTAACTAATTCTCCTCTCTCTTCCATCTCTCTCTCCTCTCTCATTCTCTCTATAATATATATATATATATTATATATATATATATATATATATATATATATATATATATATATATATATATGGATTAGTAGCATGTACGTGTTTATGGATTTCCAGGATTTTAAGGCATTTTTCGGTGATTTTAGGCGAGTACTTTGTGTTGTTTCATGTCTTGCTAGTTCTATTGCAGAACTCAATATAAATTTAAGTGCTCTATTATCATCAATTCATGTTTAGTAACTACTACTCTAGCGTTTATTGTATGATATATTGATATGTGAATGTCTTGTTAATACTGTTGCATGCCTAACAATTGCTATTCTAGTTTTTAACACATGATGCGTCATCATGCGAGTTTATATATGATAAATGAGTGATTTTCTAAAGTTAACATGTTATATGAATACCTGTCGGTCGCTATTATAATTCTTTGAACTGATATTATATTGCATTGGTTATGCCTGGATACACTCCAGCTACGTTTGGCTCCGCATAGCTAATTAAAAGATTAAATTATTATTATTATAGATATGGTGTGAAGAGTTTGAAATGTTTAACTATATTGTTTCATGTATATATTACATGACCAGATGATTGCCTGACATATAATATTATGGCTCTGTATTGACTCACCTGACATCGACATGTTAATTACCTGACACTGATATGTTTACACTTGACACCTGATCCCTGACACTTGATATCTGACACCGGTACTTAACATGTTATCACTTAACACCTGATGCCTGATACATGATATTTGACACTTGACAATTGACATGCTATCACTTAATACTTGACACATACACTTGACCTGATGTTGTGGCACCTGACTGGATTACTATTACACCTGCATTATATTTCCCATTCATGATTATCACTTTTACGGGGACTTGGCATGATTATTATATTGTTACCAGATATTTGGTACTCCTGTGCTCCTGAACTCCTATATTCTTGAACCCATGTAAAAGGGAGACTCTTGATACTATACTCTTGTTGATCCCCGTAATTGGATAACCATGAATATAGGATTGCTGTGAATAACCTGTGGATATTATCACTGGACAAAATGTAATAATTAGACAACTTACACCGGGATGGGAGAAACTGATGAGTACCGATGTAGTCTCCATGTTTATGATGGTCTTAAAGTGTAGCGCGGCCACATACTTGGATTCGACTTGGAGGCCACTAGGTGTTTCCGTGGGGTGTACTGGCACCCCTACTCCCCTGCCTGCCGGTTGTGCCATAAGCCCCTGGGCTTATTCCTGTGGAAGCGGTGACATCCTATTCCTGTTCGGGTGTACAATAAGTCCTGATACCTAGCGGTACATTTCGGCTCAGTACCGGATACTCCTTGACTGTTGTCCCGGGCATGTACGGGACCCATACTAAGTATGGTTCGTTGATCTCCATTAGTTTCTAATAACTTACTCTCCGGTATGTATGCTGAGGTATGTTGAATGTGACACATACTGATGTATACAAATCAGATGAGTCTTAATAACATAATAATAATATGCTCCTGATATCTGACTAGCTATACACTTGATCTATACTTGGGAGGTCTGTGATACAATATATTATTCTGCTCACCGCTTATACATAATACTTGTGCTACTTTGTTAAATTACTTGATTGCTTATTTTCGGGTTTCCATACTGTTTCATTATTCTGTTATTGTGAAGACAAATTTAGATTATATAAACTCATATTATAGTGACGTGAGGTGTAGGGTATATATATGAAGATTTTCTTATTTAGATTATTCCTTCGACGTACTAATCTAACAGATCGGTAATTTGGGCTTGTATAACTGGTTTTCCAGTTATTATTTTACTTGTTGTCTCATTTCATGTTCATATGTGCTTATATTCACGGTACACCTTTTCTGTACGCGTGTGCCTAATATGCACGCCACTTGGCTTTATCATATGTACTCATCGGGTTGCATCTGACAACCCTGAATCCTCATGTACAAATTCTAGAGTCCGGACCATGGTGACCTTGTTGTAACTAATCAGAGTGTGCAGCGGATGCTTCCGTGGAGATCAGAGCGCAGCAAAAGCTTGGACATCATCGTAGCTCTTCCTCCCAGCTCTTCTCCTGATTGACTCTCAAGGCCTCTCTTGCTGCTCGTGAGCACCTCTCAGTTTTTATTATGTATATCTCTTCGTAATATGTACTTTTGTATTTTCTGATGATGTTATATTCTTGTAATATTGTACCACTCTCTGTGATAAGTACTTTTTGTTGAAATGTATATTATTACTGTACTTCCGTACTCTGATTCTTGCATGTACTGATACTTAGCGTATATACGTGAGGGTATTTCTGACCTGCGTATATACGTCACAGTGATGCCTCTGTACCCGCGGGATCAGGGCATCACACCTTGTCTTGGTTAAATCTATAGATATAGATAAATATTCCAATATAAATTTAGGATCGTCTTCTTAATGTGAACAATTGCTCAAAAGAAAAAACAAAACCCTTATCTTAGATACAGTATATGTCACACTTAAATATTTTAAGATAAGTATTAATCTAATCTTATTTTCCTCATTTACTATTAGCAAAGAGCAATATGTATTTTTCAAGGAAATAATAATTTAATATATATTTCATACTAACCAATTTTAATTATTATCATTATCCCACTTGCGTTTAAAATCTTAAACACAATTTGATTTTATTAATATTTTTTAGCGTTATTTATGTATATATAATATGAGAAACTTTGCAGGGACCAGTATGTAAAGTATGATAAGTTATAGCTGGAGGTGCAAATTGCAAGGCAGGTCCGGGCCTTCAGAGCTTAAAAGCATAATTTTACACGCAAAAAGTTGACAATTTCCTCCTCTTTTTCTTTTGTTCTTTTCCTTTTTGAGTTATGAGGCCCAATCCGTTAACTTACATTCATGTGTGTAAATAACACATATTATAAGGAGACAAATCTCACACTGACACATAAATAGGAGGATAAAAATGAGACTTCAAGAATCTTAAAGCATTATAACCCTGAGACCCGACATCTTGTTTACCTGTCAATACGAGATTACTCCTCTTATAATATTTGTGTGTGGCTCACACGTAAGAGCTGAACTGACCACCCGTTTGTAGATTATTCTTGGTGGGCAAAAGAGACAAGTTCCAGACAATATGCTATCAAGATGACACTGATGGCGGCACGTAGTCATCAACCTTTTTATAGTTCCGTGTTTCTTGAATTCGTTCATTCATAGAGATGGAGGGGACCTGTTCTTTTTCTTCCCTCCTATTATTGACTCAATCAGTTGATCCCTTGTGGCCCTAATGAATTGACTTTAATTTAAAAACATGATAATATACTATACAAGCAAATAATAGTTGTAGCAGTCTCAATCGGATTATGTCACTCATCCATGGTAAATTATATTCTATAGACCAAATCTAATTCGGCCGAGTGATTATTTGTTTAATGAGAAAAAAATAATAATGAGGAGGAAAATACACATGTTTTTTTCTTGACTCTCATTATTTAAGAAAAATAAATAACATTTAGAGAGAGTCATCAGTGTGACTCATTTTTTTTTGGTTGGAGAAGGAGTGACCCTTATTAGTCTAAAGTAACAACTAGCAACATCCAATACAAGTTCAAGCAAATCATGCAGCGTGTTTCAATGCAGGACTCCAGAGTGCGACCCAGATCGCCACCCGCGGCCATGTAATCTGCTATCGAATTTTCTTCCCTTGGGATGTAAGAGATGTGAAGCACTAGAGAGGGGAGTGAAAAGGTATCTAGACTTTTCTGAAACAGTGCAGAAATGTGTGTGGAAGAATAGTTTGGAAGAGCAAGTGTAACATGTGTGGAAGAAACAAGTTGAAAATAGTGCAGTGGTTTGTGAGTTCTGTAAAAAAAGTAAATTACAGAACATAGCGATGGGATTCAGAGAGATCAAAATCACAAACATATTAATTTATGGTGGTTGAGTCAACCCCTTACACCCACCATCTTGAGCCACTTCTCAAGGATTTCGCAATCCACTAAACTTGCTTCTATCCGAAGCTCTTTAGTTTACAGGTGTCAACTCTTTACAACTGGGATATTGGATTTCTTCACTCTTTCAACCGAAGAAGAACTCTCATAACAAAAAAAAAAAGATTTTGTTCTCTTTACAAAAATATTGAAAACACTAATTATGCATACAATACTCAAAAAAAAAAAAAAAAAAACAAAAACACTTTGAGGCTCTAAAGTATAATGATGAAGTAATAAAATTTTGACACAATTGTAGAATTACTAAAGTAATCTTAGATTGTAATCACTTGATAAGAAATTATGAAAGCTTGGGGATTCCTAAAGAATCAAAGCATTTAATGTATAAGGGAATCTTAAATTGGATCCTTGGAAGGAATGGTAAGACTAGAAAATTTTCTCTAAAACAAATCTTACTTTGAATGCTTGAGGGTGAAAAATTGAATACAAGAAGGCGAGAATTGAAAGCTCTGAGTTTTTCTTTCTTGAAAGAATTTGAAAGTTCTAAGCTCAGAAGAATAAATTCAAATCTTTGTTCAAATTCTTTTTCACTAATTCAATTAATTACTTAACTTGTTCTCCATCGTGACTTGGTCTAAACCTTAATTCAACAAGGTAGACTCCTCTTGAGTACTTGATGACTTTGAATGCTTAGGGTGAAAAATTGAATACAAGAAGGCGAGAATTGAAACCTCTGAGTTTTTCTTTCTTGAAAGAATTTGAAAGTTCTAAGCTCAGAAGAATAAATTCAAATCTTTGTTCAAATTCTCTTTCACTAATTCAATTAATTACTTAACTTCTTCTCTATCGTGACTTGGTCTAAACCTTAATTCAACAAGGTAGACTCCTCTTGAGTACTTGATGCGATCTTGAAGCGCGAGCTCTTAAATCAATACGTGCTAACTTCAAAACTTGACTTCGAATCTTTCGTTGGAGCTAAACAATGACTAAAATCTTGATTAAATATCTAAAACTAAATAAGTACAAGATCATTAGTATTATAACTACATGAGTTAATCATCATCAAAACTAGAGTGAAGGGTCTTTGGGCCAGCAATCTCCCCTTTTTTGATGATGACAAAATTCATGAAGTTATATATACATGAATTAAAGATAAACTTCATAAAAACTCCCTCTTAACTCATGCATAGCATAAACAATAAGGATATTCAATAATAGCTCATAAACTAAATAAATATGTATGCATAAACAACAAATATTTAACATGCATATAAACTCTAAATTCTTCTCCCCCTTTTTATCAATTCATCAACAAAGGGGTGAAGACAAACAAAAAAATAAAGATGTATATACGATATACATTCATGAAGAGGAGAGACGTTAAGTTAGCCCCCCTGCATACATGCATTACATGGAGAAGGGATGATTAGATCATAACCCACATAAAGTATAATATACAATATATAAGTAGAGATATTAAGCTCCTCCTACACACGTGTATCTCATAAAGAAGAGATGTCAAGCTCTACTGTATGTAAAATCTCAACATGAATCTATACATGGAGAAGATGTTAAGCTCCTCTTGCATATATGCAACACATATCAATAAATTTTAAAAGAAATTTTTTAATAATACTTAAAACAAAATTTTGTAATTTCTTGAGTCAACAAAACAAATTTTGATACCAATTGTGAATTTTGATACCAATTGTAATTCATTGTAAGTTTTTGATACCAATAGAAGGTAAAACATGAAATATATTTGATATAAAAAATATAAATTGAAATCAATTCATAAGCTTGTATATGATACCAATTGAAAAAAATTAACATTAAGAACTAAATCAAGCTTATCGTGAAATAATTTGTGCTATAAGGAATTAACATTTTTAATCTTCACACAACAAATCATATATATGTATGTATGGAAATGTCACTTGATATTTGAAGTATACATATATAAGAAAACAAATATGAATATACAAAAATGAATTTTCATTAAAATCATGTATATCTCATAGCTACCACCATTTCATGCACATGTTTAAATAGATTTTCAATAAGAGCATACAAGGCATGGTAGCCCGTCCAACCGCCCTTTAGATTGGTAGGGGTTTTCAAAATAAGAGTTTGAAAATAATTTAACATGTTTGAAAACTCTACTAATTTAAGAATCAAGAAATTAGTTTAAAATAATTTTTAAAAAACTAATTAAAGATTCTTCAAACATGAAACCAAATCATATATATCATGAAGCATGCTAAATACATAAAAATTGTCACTCAAGATCTATAAGGCACAAATTAGCTCATGAAAACAAGGTCATGAGTGAACAAAAGAAATGTGAGTGCGCAAGAATCATGTGAATAGCATATTCATGAAAATAAGCAGTAAAGCTCAGAACACCAAAGCATATGAAAATCATAAAAATTTATTTTTTCGTCAAAATTAAACAAGCTTCAAGGTATATGTATGTTTTGTCGAATCAAAAGTATACATACATATCCCAAAAAAAATGAGTCAAAAATGAAATTTTACATGAAAGCAAGTGACTCAAGGATGTACATGTATATCTATTAGTTTTAAACAAAAATAACATATATATGAAGCTAAACATGTACAAAAATAGAAAAAATAAGTATAAATGAAAGAATCATCAAAACTAGGTTATACATATACATGTAATGAATACAATTGAGGAATGAAACACAAACATATAATAATTAAGTGTAGCTTACTACTTGTACAAGTATAAACACAAGTTTTAACAAAATTACATCTAAACAAGTAACCACCACATGAAGTACAAAACAAACATAATCATTAGACTAAATGCGTGGGTTTTAGAACTAGTATATGCATAGTAGTTAAACAATAGTGAGAACACAAAATATGAAGCCATATGAATATGGGTGTATCTTAAAGACTATTTATGAATATCACATGTCTAATAACATTACATTTAACATAATGAGAATTAAAACCACAACATGCTAAAAATTATCATTGTAAAAGCATGTAAACTAAAATAGGAGTTTAGAGATAGTTACCAAATCATATGAACTATTCTCTAAGTCTCCAAACCATGGTGGTCCTCCTATCAAACATCCTTGATAGCGATGCATTAATTAGGTATGTCTATCTAACTTCATATGCATCCACCATTAAGGCACCAACCCTCTCACGTTTTGTGAGAGCCCACACCTACATCAAACACAAGTAGTGAGAATTTTGGTACCCATATCTTTTTGAGTCTATTGGGATTAGTAACGATTAAAATCCAAACATTTTTATTAGAAAATTTTAAATGATTTATCCTATTAAAATAAAATTTTGCAAGATGGCCTTTGCGGTCACAATGTGTACATATACTCTAGCATACATATGATCGTGAGTACAAGCATGGTGTGCATGTGTATGCCATGAGTTATGTGCATGAACATGTGGAGCTAATTTCTTTTAAAACAAGGTTTCCAATCTAGAATGGTTAAATGTACAATTGCTTAAAGTTGAGCTCAAATAATCAATTTATTTTTCAAGACATGGATCTCATTTTTATCAAAAGAAAGTGCAACATTATGATCAGGAGAGACATGGCCAGAATCAAAATTATTTTTCATTTTAGAATTATTTTTGTTCTTTTAAAATATTTTTCAAAGAATTCTTTTCCTTTAAAGTAGTTTCCTTTTCTTTTGAAATAGAATTAATTTTATTTATTAAAGAATTATTTTCTTCAATAGCAATATTCAATTTTGAAAATAAGGAAACATTCTCTTTTTTCAAAATTCATTTTCCATCAATAAAGTTTTATTTTCTTTTAAAATTAAGTCTTTTTTCTTTTAAAAAATCATATTTTTGAAGAAATTTTTGACAAAAAGATGCAAGCTCATCATAAGGCATGTCAATATCTTCTTCTCATTCGGATTCAGAATTACCTCAAGGGGGTCATCCTCTTGGACCATGTAGCATGTATTGAAAGCATCACTTCCTTCATTCGAGTCACTCCTCATATAGTATTGTTTTTGCTCACCAAAGGAGACGAGTGTATTCCAAACTACAAAGGCCGAATCAAAGTTAGAAAGCCTAGATAGATATTCATCATTTAGGGTAGACTTTAAAGCATGGATGACTTTTGTGTTAGCCTCAAGACTTTTGCCATTTAAACAATAAGAATTTTTAATAGTGGCAAAATAAACATGAATATCTAGGGCTTTTAGGTATATGGACATCTTAACTTTTCAAGTTTGGAGGTTAAGAATGTCAAACATGGGAGGTGTCATGAAATCCATGTGTGTGTATGCAAATATTGTGATTAGCTAAAATGAGAATCTTTAACTCAAGATTGTTAGACCCAAAACAAAAGCACCAAGCTCTGATACTAATTGTAAGTGACTAGCTAATCTAATGCAAAACAAATGGGAAATTAAAACTAATTATGCAAAGTAAAGCTATTATGCAAACACACAAAGTATAATACAAGAGTGTAGCCGAATTTCTGGTGACGGACTATGAACTATCTCCTCAAGATTTCTCTAAATTAAGAGTTGAGATGCCACTATGACTCTCTTGATTGAATACAAGTGTGAGCAAATAATCCCAAGCATATATCAATTAAGCACAAGAAAATATCAAGCATGTAATAGATATGAATAATAAGAGCATGCAATATATAAAACACAAGTGAGAGAGAGATGAGCAATCGCAAACATTGGAGAATTATTTCGAGGTTCGAGCACACTTTCTCTACGTCCCCGCCTTCAACACTATGAAGGAGTTCCACTAAAACGATTGTGCAAGATCACTCGGTGTCGCAACACCTACAACGAGCTATCTCAAGAACTCTTAAACACGCAAGTCCCTCACTTGTTCCCGCAAGAACAACACACGCAAGTATACTAGCTTACCGAGGCCGCACCTCTACAATGAGCTCCCTCAAGAACTCTACACAATACGAACCCACAAGTTCGCCTCCTCAAATACAATGATGAAACCTTGGTGATCTCTACACTTTGATCACCAAAAAATACTCTCACAATAAAGCTCCTACAGGATAGATATGGCAATGGAAAAGCTCAACCTTGTGTGAGAAAAACAAGATAGATGTGAGGTGAAAAACTCAAGAAAAGTTTTTAAAAAACTCAAGAGAATCACTCTTGATAAACACTCTTTTGATATGGAAGTTTAGCCCAAAAACTTGTTGAAAACTTCTGTAGGAGATGAAAAATGGCTCTTGAAAACTCTCCAAAAAATCTTGTGTAAAACTAGCCAAAATAGCCCCTTTTATAGAGCTACAAAAACCAGCAGTTAGGGCAAATCCCCAGGCCAGATGACCTGTCGGTCGACCGATCAGTCGACTGGCCAACGATATTTATGACCGTTGGGCTTGCCGGCCTACCGAGTGATCGACTGCACCCAGGTCTTGACCTGTCGGTCGACCGAGGCTAGAACCAAAGAGCATTGCTCTCTGGCCGATCGAACGCTCGGTCGACCGGGGCCATATCCAGAGAGTAAACTCTCTGGATTGATCGACCGCCTGGTCGACCGGCCCTTAAGCCAAGGCTTGTGCATGTCTATGTACACATTGGTCAACCGTTCGGTCGACCGACTTCTGGTCCGGTCGACCGATCAGTCGACTGCCAGAAGGCCAGATCAGGGATTATTAGGGATTAAAACTTGGTTTTTCAATATCCTACAAAATCCTATAAAATCCCATAAAATTCACAAAAATAAGTTCACTGAAATACTTTAAATTACAGATATGTGTGATCAAAAATTAACACATATTACAAACATATTGAACTATTTTTGCGATAAAGAATTTTAACTTTACACGGAAACCGTATTTTTCAAAATCAATCTTAAATTTGAAAAATGATTTTTTCAAAACTTGTTCAAATACAAAAACAAGATATTAAAACTCATTTGAAGCATAGTGTATATGGATATGATCCAATACACATATAAAATGAAATATCTATGTTTTTGACAATTAAGCTCTAAACAAAGTTTTGATAAATACAAAGCTTAAAAACCATAAACTCGAAACATCAAACTAAGTTTTTCTAAATATTTAAAACAACAATGTATATAGAAGAAATTCAAAATACATATAAAATATGTAAACTTGTTTTGATGAACTCTATTCATGAAATATAAAGATATCTTCTTTGAAGCTCAAAATCAAAACGATATTTTCTAAAACTAAAACTATTTTATGAAAACACATATAATTTTGTGTGTGTGTATAAGAGCTTGAGTAATTCACAACTAATCTATCCTTTACATTTTATCTAAAAGCAAAATCTTAATACTTACAAATATGACACAAGTCTTGAAAATCTTCTCTTGAAAAACTTCTTCTCCATCTTGACTTGGTCTAAACCTTGATTTAACAGCTAGACTCCTCTTGAGTACTTGATACGATCTTAAAGCACGAGCTCTTGAATCAACACGTGCTAACTTTAAAACTTGACTTCGAATCTTTCGTTGAAGCTAAACAACGACTAAGATCTTGATCAAATATCTGAAACTAAATAAGTACAAAATCATTAGTATTATAATTACATGAGTTAATCATCATCAAAACTAGAGTGAAAGGCCTTTGGGCCAACAATGTAGTATGGAAGGTATAACATCCAGCTTTAGTACCCATGGAGGACTTACCTACGTGAGAGGAATTGTGACGGTCGCGGTTGAGGGGCAGGGCTAAGCCTAGAAACTGTTATGAGTCAGTTACTGTGAGCATGACTATTATACTCAACCCGCTCGCTCAATAGATGAGGACTTACTGCGTGTGTTTTCCATCAATATCTAGTTAAAGAGGCCTAATTTAAGGTGTAGTCCATTATGTCTTTCATGTGGCGATGAATTCACTAAAGATAAATTCAAGGTCGCAAGTTGTTTACCCTGATCTACAATATGAAGTTGCCCCACCTTATTCGTGTTTTATATTTTTTGATTTGTCTTTTTGATTTATTTACATCGTGTTATTTTATTCTGTCCTCCCTAAACATAAAGCTTTTGAGAGGGGCTGTTGGATTTTGAATTCAAATAAAAGAAAAAAGCTTTCATTTCAAATTTTATTTTACCAAGTCAACTTTTACCAAGTCTCACTAGATCTCACATCGGGTGAGAAAATCTCTCAACTACCCAATTGTCTGGTCATGAATATCTCTTGTGATTACAACTACTGAGAGGATCTGAAACCTATAAATAGACCATTCCTCCAACGGTAAGAGACACAACGCATTTTCTCTTCATTCTAAAAGGAAACCTGAAGCCTACTCTTCGTGAGAATGGCTTCAATGTTAAAGAAATTTTTTTTGTTCGTAATCTTCATTTTTTGAGCAACTTTTTCATCTAAGTAGAGGCTTTGCCCACCATCCTGGGCTGAGAGCTGCTAAACCTGGGAGATTTTTTACTGCTAGAGGATAAGAATGATTCAACATTTGGATAAGGAGATGGGCTTTTGATCCTTTAGGACAGCGATATCGCGACTGCATTCTCAGGTCAGATTCTTTTGTCTTATTTTGTTTTAAACTATAATTGTTGTTGCATGCTATAATAATTGTTTTTTTCTTAATTTAATTTTGTAAGAAAATTGCATGTTTTAAGAAATAGTATAAAATTTCTAACAGTGCTCACTTAGGTCGACTGGCAATTTATTTTCAACACATTTGGATTTGATGATCCTTTTGTTTGCTCAGTATCATATGCTTATCTGTTAGTTGTTTAGATGGTGCCATGTTACATAGGTAATTTTAACTTGTTTATTCTAAATATTTCCTCTCTTATCATCTATAAACTATTTTCGATAATTTCCCATGTTATTAACATCTTGTTGTTTGTAGTTATATGAACCTCTGGACCCGAAGCAGAAGGGCTCCATATTGGCATTTAATGTCCTAGATTCAACTGGAAGTATATTTCATGCTAGACTTGTTCGGCAACCAGCAGAGAGAAGCAACATTTTCTTGGATGCTGGCAATTTGTGCAATCTCAGCGTGGCCCATCTTTTGTGCTGCAAAAATTGATATGCTTGATATCAATTGTTACTCTCAAGATCGACGTTTGTGAAACTTAGCAATATGATCAGTACTTGCAAAAGAAAATTATTGTAAAGCAAACTAGTAATGCCTAAATAAAACAGTAAAAAGAAAGTACACAAGGATTTAACGTGGTTCAGCGCAAACTTGGCCTACGTCCACGAGGAGAAAACTTGAGAGAGCTTTATTAATAAACTTGATATAAAGAGATTTAACCTTTCTTTTGATGCAATAAGAGTATATACCTTCTATTTGAATCTAGCCCTAGATTACAAGAGTTTTTCTCTCTATGCACTTTTAACTTGCTCCTCTCTTTTTGGCTTCCTCTAGTCTCTTTTGTTTGAGATTTCAGAATTTTTCTATTATTTTAGACAATTACATTGCTTGGTTACAGCCTTAATTTATAGTATTTTACAATACAACTCCTATTTGGGTTATGAAATGATCTTGGCCTTTGATGATTGAAGAATCTTGATCAATTCTAATCTCCTTGATATACCCCTCATTGAATAAGAATTTAATCCAATTCGTATCCCACCTGAAAAGAAAACTGATTCTGCTTCAGAAATATCGCGTATAATCAACTAGTCCTTAAGGTTGGTCAACTAATACCTCCTATTAATCGACTAATAACTTTACTTAGTCGACTATTATAAAACTGTTTCCTCTTTGTATCCTGCCTAGTCAACTATATATAGTCGACTAGAACTGTATATTAGTCGAGTAATCAACTAACTAGTCGATTACTCTGCACCAAACATGAATTTGTTTCTATTTTGCTTTAAGTCATCTTCTTCAACTTATTTGGATCTTCTTGAATCATCATCTCCTCTTAAAAACAAGTCAAAATCCTTAAAACTCAACCTTGACTTGTTTTTAAAGCCTTTGGTAAAATAACATGAGATTTTGAATTAATACCTTGATTCTTTCTTTGTTGTAACCGTGTCGTGAAGCCTTTAACTCTTGCCCCCTCTTCCCGAGGCTTTTGGCTGATTTACCACCATGTCTTAGTCATCTCGGGCCTTACCTGAGTGTACCCTTTCTCCTCCCCGCAACACTTTGACTCAGTTCACGTCCCATTGCAGTATTCCTTGAAGCTCCACCTCTCGATGAGCTTCCTTCCAAGTTTATCCTTGAAACACTACCTCGAACTGAGTTTCTTTCCTTCAACTTATATAACCCTTCACACTTTTCTCCTTTCAGGATTACCCTATCTTCTTGGCTAACTGTGACGACGCCTTGTTGCACTTGGATCCGGCATCCTTCTTTGTCGAGCACCCTTATGGATATTAGATTGTAGCAAGCCTCTGGGACGTACACGACCGCCTCCCGAGCACGCACTATCCCATCTCTTTCTGTAACCTTGACCCTGATCGTTCCAGTGCTAATGACCTCGTAGGCCATCTACCATCTTGACAATCACTTCCTCCTTTGCAGCCAAGGAGATGAACAGATCTTTTTGGGAACATACATGAACCGTACTATCTGAATCAAATACCCAACCTTTATTTTGAGAAGTGTTATCCTTGTAGGAAGTCATTAATACTTCGGTTTCCTCTAAATGGCTCAATACTACTCCTGCCTCCGCAGCTTATCCCTTCTTCTTCAACCACCCTTGCCGATACTTGAGTTATTCTTCCAATGACCTTCCTTATGAAAAAAGTGACGCGCCTTTGAGGAGACCGGACCTTCTTCTCTTCTGATTGTCCTTCCCATGACCACCAAATCCAATCATGTTTATTCCTCTTGATTTGACTTTTTTCTAATCTCATTAGATAAGAGAGTTGACGCGACCTCCTCTAAGATGAGAGTTTTCTTACCGTAGAGTATGGTGGTGATGATATGATCATATGACATGAAAGCGAACTGGAAGTATTAACGCCTTATCCTCCTCGTCGATCTTGACATCAACAGCTAGAAGCTCGCTGATGACCTTATTGAAAAAGTTTAGATGCTTCAACACCACTGTCCGTTTGTTCATGCGTAGCCCATATAGTTGTTTCTTGAGATATACTTGTTAGAAAGGCTTTTTCTCATATATAATGTTTCTAACCTTAACCATAATCTTGTAGCTGTTTCTTCATCCATCACGTTGTTCATCACCTCGTATGCGAGACATAGTTGGATCGTGCTTACCGCTTTTAGATCCATCTCCTCTCAATCCTCGTTTGACATACCTGTAGTTTTTTCTGACTTATCCTGCAAGGTCTTATGAAGACCCTGTTGCACCAGCAACACCTTCACCCTCTTTTCCCATAAGTTGAAGTTTTTCTTTACCATTAAACTCTCTCGAATTTCGTCTCTAAAATTTGATCTTTATGTAAAACTTTCTATCTTCGACTCAACCTTTTGCTCTGATATCAGTTGTTGTGAAAATTTATATACTATGATACCAATTGTTACTCCCATGACCGACGTTTGCGAAATTTGGCAATATGATCAGTACTTGCAAAAGAAAATTATTGTAAAGCAAACTAGCAATACATAGACAAAAGAGTAAAAAGAATCAAATTTGGCTACGCCATGGGGAGAGAACTTAAGAGAGCTTTATTAATAAACTTGATACAAAGAGATCTAATCTTTCTCTTGATGTAATAAAGTATTTACCTTCTACTTGAATCTAGCCCTAAATTACAAGAGTTTCTTCTCTCTATGCACATTTAACTTGCTTTCTCTTTCTTGGCTTTTTCTAGTCTCCTTTGCTTGAGAATTCAGAATTTCTTTGTTGTTTTAGACAATTACAATGCTTGGTTACAATCTTAATTTATAAGATTTTACAATACAGCTCCTATTTGGACTATGAGATGATCTTGGTCTTTGGATGGTTGAAGAATTTTGATCAATTCTATTAGGAGTTGATCTTCTTGATATAGAAGGATTCTAGAACCTTTAATCTTTAGAAACAAACCTTTATTGAATAGAATTTAATCCAATTTGTATCCCGCTAGAATAAGAAAATCTGCGCCTAAAAAGAAAACTGAATCTGCTTCAGATTCGTCGCGTATAGTCGACTAGTCCTTAAGACTAGTCGATTAATACCTCCAATTAGTCGACTAATAACTTTAGTTAGCCGACTACTGTAGAATTGTTCTCTCTCTGTACCCCGCCCCTAGTCAACTATATATAGTCGACTAGTATTGTGTATTAGTCTACTAATAACTGACTAGTCGACTACTCTGCACCAAATCTGGTATCTGTTTCTTTCTGCTTCAAGCTATCGTCTTCTTCAACTTATTTGGATCTTCTTGGACCATCATTTCCTCTTGAAAACAAGGCAAAATCCTAATATTTTGCAATTGAAATCACACAAGCTGAAGGATATTTCAAATGCTTCCGCGTCACAATGTGATATTCAGGTGGTTCGGCTGTCACTAGGCCTGGTTTGACTTTTCAGGATGCCTACAAGTTAGTGCAGTTCTTAGCTCGGTTTAGGGATGAAGACTACATGCCTTCTGAAGATGCCGGATATGTTGAACAGCTTGAAAATGAGGGCTGATTCCACTCATAAGTGGATATAGAGAAAAATTACCTGATATAGGAGTATGTTTTGAAAAGAGCTCTCATCTTCTGTTAAAGAAATCAGTACAAAGGATTGAATACGACGATGTTAGAAGTTGTTCTGGTGCATATTGGGTACCAATGTGTTCGCAAACATAACCAGGGATCATGATTCTGTTTCATTTGGCTGCGTTGGATGACCATTCATTGATTCAGGTTTGAAAGGTTTTTTTTTTCCTTCTCAGTTACTGTGTGGTATTTCTCAGCTTTGATGCTCTGTACTTTATCTAATCTTCAGTTTTTATTTGAAGTGAGCAACGCGTGGAAGTCGATGAAAAATGAAATTCGGAGAGATGCTGAAGTTATTTGAGGTGGTTAAGATGAAACTATTTTGAAGTGTGACAGTATCCTGAGACTTGAATTTTGATCTTTTGAAGAGAAAGCAGATTGTAAGTTCAGTTTGTGAAATAGTGATTAAGAGTTTCCGAGCATTCAGATTCCGCCATGATTGGTAACAAAACAGGAAACAGAAGCATACAATTGGATAAATAAGAATCATAGACCTTCTAAGTTTTTTGCTGTATATATTCAACATCCCTGGCGGAAATATCTCATCGCGTACTCTGATCTAATTGAGATTCTTGTTAGATGCTGCTACTTAACTTGGATGTGGATAACACTCTCTATTCTCCTTGATCTAATTCTGGAATCAAGTATGCAAACTTCAAATTGAACTTCAAGCTTCTTGCTACATGACTGAACTCCTCATTTACCCTAGACCTTTCCTTCTTGTTCAATACAAAAATTATCACGTATGCCCATAGGAAGTATCCTACATGAAGTATTTACAATATTGGTTATTCTTCAGTGGCATAAATTTGTACATTTTCTGAGGATCTTACTTGTGCAAAGGAAAAGAATCTCCATGAAGCTTAACCTTCATCTTGTTCATAGACTTAGGTGTCAAGCTTCATATTCCTTCTTTAATACTGTCATGAATTGACAATGGGGAGCGGAACTGCCAAAATACATGAGAAATGCATTTCTTCCAGGATTCTGAACTGTGATCCCGTCTTCCTTCCCCCTTTCCGGTCCTGCCCTGTTATTACTACGGTGCATTTCCATGCCGTTTCCAGGATTGAAATGTGGTCTTCCCTCGTCGTTCCTCCCTTTTACTGCTGTAACAAGTTCTGCTAGATTTCAGAGCAAGTATCATGCCCAGAAATATTACCCTCAAACTCCAGCCGAAGAGCAAAGAGAAGCAGGTAACTTTTCAATACCACAGCGTTCCAGTATGTGATTCGTCTAAAGAGTATGTAAACAACAAGAAATAACACATACAAGTTTCCTTAGTTTGCTTTCAAATATGCAGACATCAACATTCAAAAGTTAAAAAGCAGCATTTGGCACCATTGAGGTCCGGCTCACACCAGAATACTCCCCACAAATCATTGCCCAAGTTAGACTCCACTCACTTAACCTCCTATGTCGAAGGAAATGCAAAACAATCACTCCTGAAATCACATTGATTGCCCATTGGCTGAACCTTGATCAAAACTGGCTACTCCTGATACTGAACTTGGAGAAGAAGCAATAACGGCTTTTGGGAAATAAGCATCATCTAATGGCTGTCTTCAGTCGATATAAAAACAAGGGGGATAGAAGCACATACAACTATTGTACAAATGGGAAGCATGCTAAACCTATCCTATGAAAGTTTGTGATCACATACGCACGTGCACCCACAAAAAATGAAATCAATTATAATCAAAGGATTGAATTTCAAGTTGAAATCGTAGGGCTAAAGTCCGACGAGTACCAATCTCTGTTTCCTGTGAATCCATCGAAACATAATACATCAAACAACTTGCATACATTTCAGTGGTTATTGTACCTGAACCGGTTACAAAATCACAACAAGCAAATAATCTGAAGTACCAAGCAACTTACAATTGATATATCAACATAATGGGTAAAAATCTATGATATCTACAAGTCAATCAAAAAGAGAGAGAACCAATATAAATTGATTCTCTTCTTAGCTACTCAACAAGCATACAAATACAGATCCCAGTATAAAATTTTTTCAACAACAATTTCAATTCAAAATTTTGTACATATTGCAGAGAACTGTTGCACTCTTCCTGCCATTTAAACTCTCTAGCATAATTTCCCACCATTTCTGTTCTTCCCTTTCCCACCTGAAGGTGCACAGAGGCAAGGATTTTCACTGAAATGTAGAAACAGATCACATCAAAGAACAATAGGGAAAAAAATATCGAAAGGAGGCATGAGTTGATATTAGGGAATAATCCGGATTGGAGATGAAATTAGGATAATAAGAAAATTTTGGATAAGATAATAGAGACCTGATTTGGAATTTAAGATTGTAAATATTAGAAGTGAAAAACAATAGTGTGCAAATATTTTAGTTCAAAGCACTTTGCATGGGAAACAAAAACATCGCAATCTTGCAATTAAATAGATAACTTGTCCATAGATTTTAGATAAATATTGAGCATCCTCCATGAATAGTTCCCAGATAAGGTATAGAAGTTGAGAAGTGGACCATAAATTAACATATCAGTAGTGGGAAAAAAATTGGAAATCAGGAGGTAAATCAAAAACTTCCAATGGTGGTATTTACTTTTCAAAATTCAGATTTATTAGCATGCATCAACATACCTAAAATGTGCATTAAGAAAACCATATGCTTAAGCAGGACCGCCTTGCATCTCAGCTGCTGTTCTTTTTGACTTGTGCTTTGATCTCTTTTCTCGTTTCTTGTTTCTAACAACAGAGACAAAAAGTAAATATGTAACAAACTTTGGGACTCATACAAGTACACAACTAGTAAGGGAGGAAAAAAAACTCATAAGGGGCAGCAGGAAGTACTCGTCTTGTGAGCTTGGATCCCAGCAGCTCTTTAGTTTTCTATCAATATGCCTCATATCCTTCGCAGTTGGAATTTTCAGTTTCCCGAGCTGTAGCATAAGAAAAATTGCATTTAAGGAGGGCTTCAGAAACCATAGGATACATGGGCATGTTTTTGCCCAAGGAAGAGTTCTGAATAATGGAATATTACGTAACCAAACTTAACATTATACTCAAAATTATGAATCCAATTTCAGAGTTGGAACCACCACTAGATTTATGTCATATCAGATTCTTTCAAATATACATTCTGTAAATACATGAGCTTTATGTCAACTTCTGTTAAATGGCTAAAGTTTCACTTTAAGCCCTTTCTGAGCCTTATTGACCAACACAGCAATCTTTCTTCTAATAAATCAATGCAGCAATAACAGTAGCCCTTTCTGAGCTTTATTGAAGAATAGAGCAGTAGAACCATCATTTGAAAAAAAGAAAAAAGAAAAGAAAAGAAAAGATAGAGCCATCCTTGCAGGAAATCATTCAGAACCAAATGACGACAGGAGCATTTCCTAATAAACATGTACTTGCCTTCTCAATTTCCTTAAGTTTATTAAGTTTACAAAGAAGAAGAAAATGGTAAAGATTACAGGAATGAAAATGGACAACTGAAATAGAAAGCATCAAGGTTGGTTAAGACTAAATAACTTATGATTGTTATGAGAACATAAAAGTATGTTATGCATTCTCAGCCCACAATCCATTTGGCATAGGCTTTCAGTAAAATGAGTAAAATTGTTAGGTCACATGGTACAGAGAACCTAGTTTCAAGAGGTCTTGACTTAAAACCTCATCACGTGCAATTTGAAAATGTTTACTTGTATAATTATTCATAAAGCTCACATAGAAAATCATAACTATCTTTGTTGGATTTACTTCTTTTACTATGATGAGGCGTATGAGAATTCAACTTTTGTCTTTCAATTCAAAGAGAGTTCTGTTGAGGTCTTTTTTTGTGGTCAGGACAACGTGAGGGGAAGTGATAAGTTTAAAGTTTGCTTGATATACATTGTTAGCTAAGGGGGAGATTTCGCTCTCCCGTTTTAAATAACCGCAAGTGCACGGTCGTTCGATGTAGCACTTGATGAGCGATCCACAGAGATAGGTGGTTCTTTTGGTTTCGACACTTCTAGGCAAATTGGTCAAAAGTTTTGTGAGTTTGGATTTTTAAAGTAAGAATTAATTTAGAAAAGGTCAAGTAAAGCACTTAGGGTCGAATCCTCTAAACTAGAATCAAGTGGTCAATTTCGGTCTCCATACTGATCAGTTGTACACACCAAATCTTTAATTCTAATAGGCAAATTAAGTCTGAATGTTTGAGCTAAGCATAGGATATTATCCACGTCACATGATCCATCAAAAGTGATAAAAATTAAAAATTAAATAAAATGCAAAAAATAGTAAAACCATAAGCATAGACCATTAACTAGAGATATATAACCTGTCAAATACTCAATTGTTCTAGAAATTAATCCACTAAAAGTTGTAGGTCAATTGGTGTGCAAACAACTATAAATAGGAGATTTAATGTTGATTACGCTAAATTCTAGCCTAAGTTCATCTCTCCTAAGTATCGAGATAGTTAGACTAACAATCAAATAAAACATTAACAAATTTCTAATCTCTTTGTTGCACCAATTCAAATAACTAAACTAACTAAGATAACAAAATTAAATAAATTAATTCATTACAAAAGAAATTAATTAACAAATTAAAATAATTAAGCAAACCAATTAAACTATAAGTACTAATTACCTTCATGCCACAATTGCTTCTGTGGGCTCGAGTGGACCCCGCATGCCCATCTTTAACCAAGACACCTTGTACTTGAAAACAAAGCAAAAATATGTTCACTTACTGCATTGTGCACATGGTTATGAAGCCAGCCCCCGTACGTGCGTGCTCAACTCACACTTGAGTGCATGGACCCCACGAGACATTAGCGCCCCACTGGTGTGCCCTCTCCGCGTTGATGCGCGCGCGCCACGGGAGGCAGACGCAAAAAGACCCCACACTCTAATCTGCTGCACCACTACGTTAGAGGCCTTGCCTTGTGGGATCCCGCCTTTGCGCACAGGGGTCGAAGCTAGACACGAACCAGAACACTGTTGTGCGTGATGAACGAGACGAAGAAATTCCCAATGATTAAATAATAATGATTAAAAAATAGATCAAAGCATAAAAGAAGGCATTCATAAAGATTGAAATTCTGGAGAAAAATGTCAAATTCGGCTAAAACAAAAGCCTCCCCTCCATTAATTATTCTTCTCCATTTAAAACTAAACAGCCACCTAAAAAAATATAAAACCCTAAGAAGAAAGCGGCTCCCCCACGGCAGGCCTTACTTGCCTCTTTATATAATAATAAACTTTTACAGAAAGCCCCTCAAAAAAATATTACATATTAAATTAGTTCTGACTAAGGTTGATTCTGTAAATGGCCAATACGGTCAATCAGACAGTCGGATCAGCAAAAATTCTCAACACCAAATTTGTAAATCTTTGAATTCTTTCCATAAACACCTAGAGTACCTCTTCTGAAGCTCTGTAAATAAAGTTATGGCTAAAATACAACAGCATGTTCGAAAGATAACCCTTCAATCATTACAAATTACGTGATTTAATTGCTGAAAGTAACTGAATTCCTCTCTCTTTTTCTTACATGTTCGCTGCAAAATGCAATCAAATATATCCGAGTAGCATTATTTATATACAAATAATAGATAAATAAGAGTATAAAAATGTGGTAAATTGTGCTCATCAAATACCCTCACACCTATCTTTTGCTAGTTCTCAAGCAAAACTAATAAAAAGAAAAAACTAAAAAACAAACAAATAAAAAACTAAACCATCCTAACTCACTTTCGTAAAAATCACGGTTGCACTTAGCACGTGCAATAAGCCGTTAAACCCCTACGTTATCCCCAGAGGACGAGTTTTGTCTCGTGAGGGTTTTCAGTAGATTACACTCACAAAATTCATAAAAGAATGAGATTAAGAAACAAATAAAAATAAAATAAGGATAACCGAAAGTCAAGAAAAGAAAAATTATTTTTTTAATTCAAGTTAACTAGTTAGCAAGATCATAAATTTCCATGAGTTTCATTTTCAAGTAAAATCTAAATTCAAGAAAGCCATATTGGTTATAAAATAAAGTTTTAAATCCAAAATTTTACTCCATCTATTCTAAGTTTCAGATCCTATGTACCCCGTGATCGTGATGTAGTTCTCAAATTTGAGAATATTTGACTCAAACTTTCATACTTATTTTTATGATAATATTTTTTTTCTTGTTTCAACACTTTTTAACTATCTATGACGTAAATACCGAGGCTTCCTGAGGCCAAGGTACCTGCTAACTGATAATCAAAATTATTATATTTTTATGGTGTCTTATCCTATTAGGCTTTCTTAGCTACCCATATAGCGAGCTTTGGGCCAATACTCTCAAATCAGATGGTCTTAGGGCATTAAGTGTAAAAACACTCCGACAGACTTAATTACTCAAGTAACGGAGGCCACGAGACAAGACTTATTAATAATAATATTTTACTATATAATTTTTTTCTTGTATATTTTTGGTATTCTAATTGTAATCAATATCCCCAGCCTATGAACTAAAAGTGTAAGTGTTATTGGGTACATAATCATTTAGACTAAGTTTAGATGATATATCTGTTTTAGATCCTAATCTTTATTTTAAGACTATGACTCTTTCATCTTGATTTCACTTTAAAATCCACTCATGAATACTAAAACACTCACATACTAGCTAACCATTTGTAGAATTTTTATTTTTTTAAGATTCCTAAAAGAAAATAAAGATAAAGAAAAAAAAGAAACAAAAAAAAAGCTAAAAGCAAACCAAAAAGACTCCTAAAAGAAAAGAAATATGTGAATCTCCCCCACACCTAAACTGTGCTATGTCCTCATGCACACAAATGAATACAGAGATAAAAAAATCTAGCATGTAATTTACACATCCAAAACATGCACACAATCATGATAATCATGCAATCCAAACATACAAAGATATAGAAATGTAAACAGTATGCTAGAATTAGAAATACTCATAGTGCGTTAAAAAATCTAGCTGCCGAAGCAACAAAAATGCTCCATGTGTGTGGTGGATGCTTCATTACTTATCATGTATCACTTGTAATAAACTCGGTATATAAGTAAGAGAAAGATAAATAAAAGACTCATTAAAACTGACTCAACTAACTAAACGTAGAATAAAAAGACTCAAAAACTAAAAAAATAAAACAAATATATATTATATACAATTCCACGTCTCTCTCACACCTAAATCTTTCTAGGTCTACTCCCTCGAGCTCGCTTCCCATCAATGGGTTCTCTTCAAGGAAGAAATTGGAGATGTTAAACTTTTTGTCATCTTGAATTTCATCCTCTCCAACTTATTCATCACTTTCCTCTATCTCTTCCTCTTCTTCTTATACTTTTTCTCATAAATTCATCATTATTATACAATATAATTAGAGTAGCCACAATATGATTGCCTATGAATTTAAGCTCATCCTCAAACATCACTTCAATACTTACATCAACAATTTTCTTTAGAGGTGTGTAACTAACCAAAGTATCCCTAACTAATTCAACCAAACTTATGGGTTTATCTTCAAATCGGTTTTCAAATTTTAATCAATTAGAGATTCTTGAATTATGTTTTCAAAAGCTTGATTATTGTTTTGCTCATCAAAAGTGAAGATACTCAAACCGAGTTTTCTTTTCTCAAAGAAAACTCTAGATTCAATATTATCAAAGCATGTTTTCTCACCACTATGACCGCAATCATCTTTAAATAATTCATCAAGAAATAAAGGCTCATCATCCAAATATGCATCCTCATAATTTTTAACAGTGTGATTCATTCTCTTCACCTGATTAGATGAGATCTTTGGCTCTTCAACAAAATTTTTTTAACAAATTTACAAAATTCATCATCAAATTTTGCTTGAAACAAAAGTTCATCATTATCACATTCATTCTCACAACAAGATTCAACTTGCTCCACATGAGGTGTATGTGTATCCAAATCATCATCCACATAAAATTCATCCAAACACACAGGATCATTATCTAAGTTACAGGCTTCATGCACATGTACAACTTTCTCAACCTGCTTCTCACATTCAAGCTCTTCAAATTATTAAAATAAAATAACGGGGACTGAAAGGGCATCTCGATGGAATGAGTAGACATGTCACTATGATCAACGATTTGCTCTTCTGGTCTCATAGTTTGGACTTTGTTCAGTTTATAAAGGTTGGTGTGCTCTTGAACTTGATCTGGACTTGTGGTTGAAACAGGTTCATTGAAATGAGTCATTATCTTTTCCATGTGAGCACATGCCTTGATTAACTACTGATTAGTCTCGACCATGGTCTGCTGTATGGATTCAAAACTCTTTTCTAATGTGCTCATCAGTTCTTCCATTGTCAAATTCTCAAGAAGGAGGTGGTGGTTCAATGTAGGACCAATTTGACTGAGAATTTTATATGATTGATTCCATGAAAATTGAAGACAATTCCAACCCTCTGAATTGAAGTTTGATGGATAAGGCTCATTCTTAGGTCCTTAAAATGTGTGGAATTGATTTTGACCTTGTCCTAACGAATACCCTATCAAAAATTTGTTCAGAAGGATGAGATAAATTTTGACAGTGATAGCACCAAATAGGAAGATAAGATGCAAAAAATGTGATAGTGGGTTCGATATCGTCATGGAAGGTAGGAAGAGGGGTTGGTGGATGAAAAGGAAGGTATGGCATATAGCATGGATTGTAACCAATTGAGTTTTGATAGGCCATGGGGGAAAAAATTTATATGAATTTTTTGAATTTTTTTAATATCTTTTCTTTAAAAATCCAGTAAAAGTATTAAAACTAAAGATATAACACCGTGTCCCCGGTAACAGCATCAAAACTTGATGGGGAGATTTCGCTCTCCCGTTTTAAATAACCGCAAGTGCACGATCGTTCGATGTAACACTTGAGGGTTGATCCACAGAGACAGTTGGTTCTTTTGATTCAGACACTTTTAGGCGAATTGATCAAAAGTTTTGTGAGTTTGAATTTTTAAAGTAAGAATTAATTTAGAAAAATTCAAGTCAAGCACTCAGGGTTGAATCTTCTAAACTAGAATCAAGTGATCAATCTCGGTCTCCATACCGATCAGTTGTACACACCAAATCTCTATTTCTAATGGGCAAATTAAGTCCGAACGTTTGAGCTAAGCACAGGGTATTATCTACATCACATAATCCATCAAAGATGATAAAAATTAACAATTAAATAAAATGCAGAAAATAGTAAAACCCTAAACATGGACCATTAACTAAAGATATATAACCTGTCAAATACTCGATTGTTCTAAAAATTAATCTCCTAAAAGTTGCAGGTCAATTGGTGTGCAAACAATCATAAATAGAAGATTTAATGTTGATTACGCTATATTCTAACCTACGTTCATCTCTCCTAAGTGTTGAGATAGTTAAACTAACAATCAAATAAAACATTAACAAATTTCTAATCTATTTATTGCAATTCAAATAACTAAACTAACATGACAAAATTAATTAAATTAATTCATTACAAAAAAAAATTAATTAAACAAATTAAAATAATTAATCAAACCAATTAACTATAAGTACTAATTACCTTCCATAATTGCTTCTGTGGGCTCGAGTGGACCCCGCATGCCCACCTTTGACCAAGACACCATGTGCTTGCTGCAAATAATGGAGAAATCAAAGCAAAAATATGTTCACTTACTGCATTGTGCACACGGTTATGAAGCCATCCCCCGTACGTGCGTGCTACGCTCACACTCGAGTGCATGAACCCCACGAGACATCAGCGCCCCATTGGTGTGCCCTCTCCGTGTTGATGCGCGCACGCCATGGGAGGCAGACGCGGACAAGACCCCACACTCTAATCTGTTACCCCACTACATCAGAGGCCTTACCTTATGGGATCCCGCCTTTGTACACAGGGATCGAAGCAAGACACGAACCAGAAAGCACTGTTGTGCGTGATGAATGAGACGAAGAAATTCCCAATGATTAAACAATAATGATTAAAAAATAGATCAAAAGCATGAAAGAAGGCATTCATAAAGATTGAAATTCTGGAGGAAAAAATGTCAAATTCCGCTAAAACAAAAGCCTCCCCTCCATTAATTATTCTTCTTCATTTAAAACTAAACAGCCACCTAAAAAAACATATAAAAACCCTAAGAAGAAAGCTCCCCTACAGCAGCCCCTACTTGCCTCTTTATATAATAAAGAACTTTTACAGAAAGCCCCTCAAAAAAAATATTACATATTAAATCAGTTCTGACTCAGGCTGATTCTGTAAATGGTCAATATGGACAATCAAACAGTCGAATCAGTAAAAGCTCTCAATACTAAAGTTGTAGATTTTCGAATAATCTTTCCGTAAACAACTGGATGACCTCTTCTGGAGCTCTGTAACCAAAGTTATGGCTAAAATACAACAGCATGTTCGAAAGATAACCCTTCAATCATTACAAATTGCGTGATTTAATTGCTGAAAGTCACTGAATTTCTCTTTCTCTTTCTCTTATCTGTTCGCTGCAAAATACAATCAAATATACCCGAGTAGCATTATTTATATACAAATAATAGGTACATAAGAGTATGAAAATGGGGTAAAATTATGCTCATCAATAGCCTATAAGCCACCAGTTTAAGCTTTTAGGTATATTGTCAAGTTTGCATGATATGCATTATCAACCCCCGTTGGGTTGGGCTTTCAGGCAAATGATTAAAATAGGTCAAATGGTATCAGAGAACCTAGTTTCAAGAGGCCCTGAGTTCAAACCTCATCATGTGTAGTTTAAATATGATTGTTTGCTTGCATAGTTATTCGCAAAGCTCACAGAGAAAACCATTACCATCTTCATTGGGTTTACTTTCTTTACTTCAATGAAACATATGATTATTCAAATTTTGTTGAGTCATGTTTATGCTGAAGGTCTTTTCTCATGGCCTAAAGACCATGTGAGGGGGAGTGTTGGGTTTCAATTTTGCTTGATATACATTGTTAGCCCATATTCCATCAGTTTAAGCTTTCAGGTAAAGTGGTTATCTAACAAAGTACATAGACAAAGCTTTTAGGTAAAGTGGTTTTTAACAAAGTGCATGATGTTAACAGAAATTCCGATATCTATCCATCCATTTTCATTCCTCGTCTCAAACCACCAATCTAGTATGCATGCAAGTACACTAACATTGAATTGCAATGTTAGGGGGAGTTTCGGATTGCAAACCTACCAGTCCAATTTGAATGATAGACCATCCAAATAGCTAATGCAGTCAATTGGCCTTAATCTTAAATGTCAAATGTTCTTCCACTTGATTGATCACTGCAATGAAGATCAATGAAAGGTGCAAATCAATAGATCATCATGTCTCATCAAATTAAACTACAAACTGCCGACTTACAGAAGTTCCCTAAGTTTCAAAATATAAAACAATGTGGATGTTCCATGGACTTTCCACTCCTCTAATCATGAGCCTACACCCTATAATGTCATTGATTAAAGACCATATGCATTAAGGACCTCTCAACAATCAAGTGTGGTACAATTGAACTTTTCTAATACTGAAAATGAGATCCATTATTCATGGGTGAAGGTCCCAAGTTCGGAAGACTTCTCATCCATGAAAACGGGGATAGATATCATGACGAATGGAGCGAATCACCTATGGAACGGCCTATTATTGCTTACTATAGGCTGCCACCTCACGAAGGCTCCCTAATTTCTCATCGATGAATGTTTTAGTGTGGTGGGGATCACGATGAACGTGTGTGCGTGCGCGCACACATACCCACCATTCAAAACTTGAGCAGCAAAAATCAAGAAAGCTTATTCAAACCTTGAGCAGCAAAAATGTGACCATCCAAACCTTGAGTAGCAGCAAAAGTGGTGAAAGCTCATGGAAACATTGACCAAAGAGGTAACTTCGGTATAGAGAATGTGCAACAGAGCAGCAAGCCTCCAAAATTATTCCCCCCAGACAAAAAAAAAAAAACACCCCAAACACCCCAAAACCAAACCTACCCACACAGCCACAGCCAGTCTCAAGGAAAGGCCAATATTGCATCTTGACCATTCAGATTTTCTAGAAACCCGTTTCCATGCTAGTTAAACAGCAATGGGGGACCACATGAATTGGCTGTCCTTTTCCATGCTAGTTAGACAGTGAACTCCAATGATTTAGACATTGGGAGTGGTTGATTAGTTGATTTCCGGGACTATGATGACTGGAAAAGTTGTGAAATGCTCCACGTCATGGGAGTTTGGTTCTAGAATAAATCCCAACAAAAACTTCTCAGGTCAATAACTTGAAATGCTGCTAACATATTGGAAGTAAAATCCTATACACAAAAAATGAAGAATATGGCCAAGCCAATCTGATACCCAAAAAACCCAACTGCCAGTTTTTAGGGAGTCCTAGACCTTTTATGGTACAGTTAAAATAAATCTAATCATATCATTAAATCAAAACATGAAAAGTACATATGCTTTCCACGAATCTTTGACATAAGCATACTGTTACTTGTTTCTCTCAAATTATTATCAATTTTTCTTATTCTTTGTCCTCTAATCACTGTCTCTCCAATTTCTGTCAAAATCAGATCCTTCAATTTAAATTTTTAGTTGTCACTTTAAATCAGGTACTCAAGGCTGGTAACATAAAAACACTATCCCTTCTTTTCATTTAGGAAGACTAAGATGTATGTTCAGCACCGAACACATGGAAATTATAAATTTAAAAATCTGTGATGCAACTCGAAGCAGCTTTATGATAGACTGTTCTCTTAAAATTTGAAAAGGACACACATGTTTTAGTTCCTCATACCAAAGAAATATTCTAGAGAATCAGGTACTTTTTGATGAGCTTGCAGCTATGATTTAGAAAGTACGGAGAAGAATGTTGCTCAAGTACAAGACTATATGCCAAAAGCATGAACTTACCAAAATTTAGAATCAAGAACACAGTTGTGCATATATGTAAATTAATGATATTACATGCGAGCATAGTTCGAGTCAAAAGAGAGTAAGTTCAAGTTGAAAGTAATGAATGATTTTATATGTCTACAAGGCCGCATAAGAATATAACAACACGACTTTTTTTTGTTGATAATACCCTGTTCAAGATACGACCTTTTTTTTTTTAACAAATATGGCTAAGACACAAACAGATTGATAGCTTATAATGTTAATTAGATGATCCTTGTAGTTAACAAAGAAGAGCAAGCTTTGTTCTCTTTCCTTTCTATTTTTACCTCATTGCCCTTTTTTCTTCCCATCTTTTTTTTTAATTTTACTGTGAATTCTCTTCCATAAATTAAAGTTTTTTCTATTACTTTTTGTCAATCCGAACTCTAAAACATGTGTGCACACACATGCCATATCAAACATGTGGACACAACTAGGAATACCAAGTAAGTGCGCCACTTAAATCATAGGATTCAATGATTTTATAATCAATGTGTAAGATAAGTATATCTTTAATGGAGAACATCCTCAGAGGTTCAGTGAGAGTTACCAAAAGATCAATGGCTGCCATGGTTTGAGTGAACTCTGGAATGGTGTGGGCCCCTTGCCGAGACAACATACTCTCCAAGTATCTATAGAAGTTTTAAAAATCAGAAAACACAGGGGCAATAATTACAGTACAAGAAAACAAAACACTAACAAAAAACACAAGTTTTAAGGAACTATGTTGCAGAAGTTTAGGAACCTTTCAAAATCAAGAACTCTGAGTACTTCATTTGACCTGTGCAAAGCAGCCAATGCCAACTGCACAAAGTAAGAGACGGTTGCCCTCATTGGTGATATGTACAAAAATGTAATAGAAAGCGAAATAAAGGAAAAGCTTGGCCATAGAAAGCCTTCATAAACTTTAAATTATAACAAAGCATCAGTGAACATAAGCAGCCACATGCTGGTTTTTAATTCCTACTCCCAGTCCTTGAGATATGTTTTATCAATTTGAACCTTCAAGGAGATGGTTTATTATTCAACTGATACTCTTCGCTTACACAGAAAGAGATTGATCTTCAAGAACATTGGTGTGTTTGATACAAGGGAAACTAAACATCAAAGTGATTTTTCATCAACAGCCACGTGCCAGTTTAAATTCCAACACCCAGTGCTTGAGATATTGTTCATAAATTTGAGATGGTTTATTATTCAACTGATACTCTTCGCTTACGCAGAAAGGGATTGATCTGCAAGAACATTGGTGAGATTGCTATAAGGGAAACTAAACATTAAATTGGTTTTACTTCCGGGAGTCTAAAAGACAACGTTAATAACTCAAGTTAATGATTGTACCAGACTTACAGGGTTTAGATGTTGGAGTGGTTATAATGTGCCATCCATATCCCGCCGATTGAAAAGCTATAGTGCTTCATGTTTACATTCATCTGAGGTCATTTCATTTTTAACGCTTTTCTTCATTTTCAGAACTATGAGCCTAAATGTAAGTGCAACATGCACAAACATGACCAAGAATCATGTATGCATGCATGCATGATTCAGTGCATGCTAGCATTTATTTTTAGTTTTTTTTTCCCTTCTTCATATTAGTTGGCCCAAATTAGCCGGATTTCAAGATCAGTCCCTAAAATCGTGTTATTTCCTTATTATCTCTTAATTCATTTATATTATACGATGTTAGTAAATGTTAGCAATTCCTGTTTTATGTACACTAAAAACTGCAGTTGGGGTTAAATAGCGCTGATCAGTAACCAAAAATACCTCCACTCTGGGAATAGTTGGCCTCCCATGATGTTCATGGGAGAATATTGCAGAAAACATGGATCTTCCTTCAGAGGAGAAAATAGGTTAGACTGTTAGAGTTCTACCAGAAAATGGGTTTAGGTTTTAATAAGTTGGAGATGAGGGACATAACCATTCAGGTGATTAACAGAGGGGTAACACGGTCTTACATCACTCTCAGTTAGGGTTTCAGGGTTAGTGGAAAAGTCTGACTATCCACGGTTTAACCTCGGGAACCTAGCTAGAGGGACTAATTTCATGCAACTTAAATGGATTAATGGAATGATAAGAAAATACCTCATTTAAGAGACAGATATGTAACCAAAGCCAACTTGAGACTAATTTTGAGAAAACCTTTTCTGGAGTTACAAATATTAGTGTCAGTTATTATAAGCATACATATCAAGCTACAACTACAAGTGTGAATATTTAGATGTGCTGATAAATGAAACTATAAATCATAATGGTGCAACCTAACACCAAGCTTTATGAATTCCTTTTCCCAATAATTAATATGAAGGGGACCTCTGGTGCCACTATAAGCATCATATCCTTTCTTATAAATATGATATGTACTATAATATTTGATGTACACATAGTTCCTGATACTCCAAACATATGCAACAACCTATTATACTGAGCAACTTCAGATCTTTTTTGTGCATACTCTTATCATCCGAGTCAGTTCTACACTTCCAAATTGAAGTAATTGAAGGTTTATATAACTGCCACTCATAATTAATTTATAATTATGAATAACATCTAAGATTCCGATATTATTATTATCATGATTAAACCCTTTCCATCAAATGGGGTCTGCTATGGAGCAAAGCTCCATGAAACATTTGACGATTTTTTATGACCGGCTACTGACATGTCATCAACCCTTTCTTAAATAGTGCTTGAATCCTAGCCAAAAAGATTGTGGACAAAAGAGGGGCTTGCCATAATCCTAAAGATTCTCATGGATTTGGGTGAAAGTTCTAAAATATAGGGAGAGACAAATGATTTGTAGTGGAAACTGCATTCGACTCTGAGATGTGGATAATGTCAAGAGACAAACAGAAAACATGCGCACAAAAAACTTCCCAATATCGGAAAATTAACCTAGTTCAGGTTTAACGATTAATGGGAAGTATGCAGTGATATCAGAATTATGAAGAGCTATTTAACGATAAATACATAGTACTGTGTTCGATAGTTGCTACACCTGAAACATGTCAATAGTCAGTTATATAGGAAAATGAAGTAATTTATATGAATCATAGAATTAAAAGGCACAAAGCATATTTCTGACAGAAGAAAATTACCTGCCCAGGGGGGAAGAGAAGGGGTGCATCTGTCAGCATCATCCTATCTACCTCTGACTTAGCAGCTTTTCGCAACTCCTACAATGACAGTTGAAATAGATAAAAACCAAAAGATGTTTGAAATACTGATGAGCACATATTAATTTATGTGTAAGGAGTGTTACTCAAAGTTTCAAACACTACAAATTTTAGTTTTTTTTATACGTGTTGGCCACTTGGATACTTGAGTACACATCCAGACATTCCAATGATGCTTTTAAGTCATAGAAACAATGCCTTCACCATTCCAATTCAAAGTTGGTGTTTCTGTATTAGCATGGTATAGGTCTATATTGTATACAGTAGACGTTTAAATTATTTTTATTATGTATGAAACCAATTGGTCAGTAAATTACTTATTGTAGACATAGATAGCCACAGACTCCTACATGCACATATGTAAAACATAGGTGTATACCTGTGAATGTTGAGGTCTTCTCCTTATCTCTGCTCTCTAATTTTATTATTTCTTTCCTCTTCCCCGTTTTCTTCTCTGCCCAGATCTGTACAAGTACAACAGCTAGTACTCTTCTTTAAGTCCAGTTTTCTTCAGTCAAAAAACCCAAATCCTTATCCTTCTAATCTTGAATTCTGGGGTTACATATAGCTAGTCTAAGAATGTTAAGGACGTTTTAGTTAAAGAATAAAAAAGATGAATGGTTGGATACTGTTCATGTGAACAGTACTGCAGTAACTCCAAGATTCCTGTTACTTAGGCAGACAAACATTAGTTAGGTAAATATTAATTCCTGACAATGTTTTAGGGAGAAAAGTTAGAGAGAGAGAGAGAGAGAGAAACTCATATCTATTATATTAATACAATATTACACTTTTACGTAAAGAACTCTATACTCTTAATATTTCCTAACACTTCCCCTCAAGCTGGAGCATATACATCATGCATGTCCAGCTTGTCACAAATACTTCATATTTGGGGACTCCAAGAGATTTTGTCAACAGATCTACTAACTAATTAATAGAAGAAACATGTTGAAATTTAATGATTTGTTCTTACCTTTTGACGAACAAGATGACAATCCACCTCAATATGCTTTTGTTGGGCTCATGAAAAATCAGATTTTTCTACAATGTGAATTGTCGCTTTGTTATCACAATATAACTTCATACGAAGTGAAGGAAGATGTAGCTCATTCTAGAGATTTCGTTTCCATGCCAATTCACATGTAGTATCAGCCATGGCTCGATATTCAAACTCAGCATTGGATCTCGAAATCACAATTTGGTTCTTGCTCTTCTATGATACAATATTTTCTCCAACAAACACGTAGTAACCGATAGTTAACCTTCTATCAATCTGTGAGCATGTCCAATCTGCATCAAAAAAACTATGTAAATGTCTCGACCACAATCTAAGTATAAGAGTCCTCTGCCATGGGCATGCGTCAAATAGTAAAATACTTTAATCACAACATCCTAATGACTCATCCGTATAGTAGATAAGAACTGATTTATCACACTAACAGTGTATGCAATATTACATCAAGACACTGTAAGATAGTTTAGCTTGCCCACAAGCCTCCTGTATCACCCTGGATTATCCAACAGCAGCACGTAGTTTAAACCCATTGGTCAATCCACCGGTTGCACTCTAACATACCGACTTCAACAAGCATATGTATCACATACTTCCGTTGGGAGAAAAATCCCTTTATTCGATCTCTCTACCTCAATTCCCAATAAGTATCGTAATTGCCCTAAATCATTTGTTCGAAACTTTTGTTCTAGATATAATTTCAACTCGCTAATCCCTTGAGCATTATCACCAAAAATCACTATGTCATCCACATAAATGAGCAAAAGAATTCGTTTTCCTTGATGAAGTCAAAAGAAAAGAAAATGATTTTTCTAAGAACAACAAAGTCCAAAGACTCCAAACTCCTAAACAACCAAAGTGAATCCCCCAAACCATGCTCTAGGAGGCTACTTCAACCCAAATAAAGACTTTTGGAGATGATAAACTTGTCCAACCCCCCCCCCCCCCCCCTCCCGACGGAGTAACAAAACCAAGTGGTTGCTCCATATAGTCCTCTTTATCAAGAATATCATGAAGAATAGCATTCTTGATGACTCGTAACAACCAGTGATGGAGCCAAAGTTATTTTGGCTAGAGAAGAAGTCTCCTCATAATCAATACCATACAGTTCAGAATATCTTTTGGCCACCAAATAAGCTTTGAAGCAAGCAAGAAAATCATCTAAATTGAGTTTTACTATGTTAACCTAATGACAATAAACCGTCTTTTTCCATTTGGAAGAGGTAGCAAATCTCGTGTCATTCTACTAGAGAGCTGCAATTTCTTCTTGCATAGCTGACCTCTAACTGACTTTGATAGGCCTCTGACAAAAAGAATCGATGGAGATAAAAGCATGAAAAAGTGATGAAAGATGAGCATAAGACGTAAAATTATAAAAAATAAAATGTGAAGTTCAACTTTGTTTGCCTTTTCTAAGAGCAATGATTTGATCAAGATCAGAGTAAATATCATCATCAAGAAGAGTATGCTCAGAAAGAACAATAAGATTCTCACCACATTGTATATCAAGAATAAGAATGACAGAAGTTGGCACGATTGTGAGATCTGAAGAAGTTTTGGAGGGTGCCGTTTATACACCTAGAGGGGTTTATCATGTTCAGATCACATTTGTTCTAATTTGTTATTTCCTAATGGTAATTCGGTAACAAAAATGATGATAGATTTAGAAGGAAAAACAGTCATCACCAGACTCAATCACAAAGAACTCAGGTACAACATATTTAGACTCAAAGAAAGTAAATTCAACATTAGCCATAAGTTGTTTAAACTAGGGCAATAATATTTGTATTCATTCTGAATCGTGAAGTACCCTAAGAAAACATATTTAAGAGCCTTACAAACCAATTATCGTGAGCAAAATAGACACCCAAAAATCTTTGGTGGTAAGAAGAAAAAAAAGTTCACTGTATGGATGAAGTAAAGAGTATGAGATCTATCCCTCAAATAAAAAAGATGACATACAATTGATAAGATGGCAGGTTGTAAGAAACCACAACACTCCAAAAATATTTATGAACCTTCATGCGTATTGTAGGAACTTGGAACGCAAAAGTGTTTCTAAATCACCCTGAAAGATCGAGCTTTATAAACGAGCCGAACTCGATCTAGGCATGCTCACTCAAGTTTAGTTCAAATAAACTTGATCTATTATTTAAACACATGTATCAAAGATTCATATTATGAACAGGGCTATGAGAATTTAAATATATTTTATTTATCAAGGTGTGCATGTACAATCACAAACATAAATTATGAACATGTGTACATGTATGTATCAATAACGTATATGATTGTGAACATGTATCGACTATGAATAGGATTATAAACTTGAAAGCATGTAATTTTTCTTCAATTCACTTTAAAGAATGTTCAATTCTTTAAGTTTATGCTCTCTTTTCTTCAATAAGAATGAAGATAATGTTCTTACTAATCAATATCAAGTTGAATCAAATGCACAATAATAAAAAAAATTGCTCTAATATTGATTCTTTTATATTTTCGAGCTTTTACGAGGCAAATCAAGCATTCAAAATTCAAATCAAGTCGAACTCGAGCACTCTACTAAACTCGAAATATAAATGATCCGAACTCAAGCTAAATTGAAATGAATTTTGAACTGAACTCAAATAGAGCCAGCTCGCTCGAGCTCGTATATCACGTCCATCAGGACCATCTCTGCCTCCAAAACTGTTAAACTTCCAAATTGTCTTGGCTGAACAAGTAGGGCTAACTGTTCCTAAGACTCCCCTTTTGTTGTATAGTTTTGAGGCTCATCTGTAAAGATGTTAAGTAATCGATGTCTCAAATAACGAGTTCCCAGCTAGACTCTCAATCACTTGTGGTCGTGCATACATAAAAAACAGATGGCGAACCTCCCAAAATATAAGAACACCCAATTGCTCTCACTGAATTTGCATCTTCCTCGAGTTTGTACATTTCGAAAACAACGCCCATGACTCCTCAAATGTCGTTATGAAATCTGCATATTACTGTGAAAGGGTATTGCTCATCTTTTTACTTCAAAGTAGCTCTTGTACCGCATCATACGCGCTATTGAAGCTATTCGATCCTAAATATAACTCTTCTAGGCACTCCCACGTCTCCTTCACAGTCGATGTGTGCATCACCGCATCTTGTGTTTTCTACTTCAAATTGTTCAGGACACAAGAGAACAATTGTGCATCCTGTGTCCCTCTCTGTTACTCATGTGTTATCAACTCTGGAGAAGGCTCGGTCAAGTATCGCTTCTTCACTCGTCCTTTGGCATGGACCTCCACAATTTTTCTCTATTAATCATTACAATAATCTCCCCATCGATGGATAATTTTCTGTCTGTGATTTTTCTGGATACAAACTCCTGAAGTACATGTGTCAAACCATACTTCAAATCCTCTCCTCCATGACTAACTAATTCTCCTAACATACCCGAGTACAAATAAAACTAGCACCAAGCACCAAATGATCCTCCCCAAGATCGAATCACCAAACAAACTACACCAGACACCAAATGATCCTCCTATGGGATCTAATTACAGATCCAACTTTCAAAACATCCAACACATCTATACCAAAACAAGTATTCAATCCATGTACCCAAAAGCAAACCAGTTTTTTTTAGTTGATATGTTCTGTAAAGGAAGCAGAATAGACCTTTTTTTTTATAGTTTTATCAGAGTAACAGGTGATGGAGACGAAGAAACAGGAAGTTGATGAAGAAGAAAAGATGCAGAGGACGAATCACAGAAGGTCACCAAGGAGATCTGGGCGTCGAGGATATTAAGTAGGAGGTTGTCGTCGGTGAGGTGATGCTGGTAGCAAGATGGCAATGGGATCTCAGACCTAAAAATGACAATAAATTCGGGGAAGAAGATCATCGAGAGCGAGTTACTGTCGATTGGGATGCTGTTGAGATCGTCTGGATCGAGTGAAAAAGAAAGGGATTTGGATCGGATTGTCTGGATGATGGCCTTGACGGCGATGAAAAGTTGTTGTGATGGGTGAAGAAGTTGGGCGGTGACGTGGTCTAAAGGTGACGGGTTCAAGCGGCACGTGGTGAAGGCGATGGGGTTGGTTGTCGTTGACGAGATCTGTGAAGTCTGTTGCGTTCGGGAAAGTTAAGAAATGATGGTGATGAGTTCCCAATGGGAAAAGAGGGGGGAAGAGAGAGAGAGAGAGGATATTAGATTTGATGTAATAAGGGTGGATCACAATCACCTTCAATTTAGATAGAAAAAAAACTATATTTTGGAACAAAATAGAAAAGGAAGATTAGGATTTGAGAAGGAAGAAATAAGAATTGAATAAGAAGGATAAATTTGGGCTTCACACCCCTTACACTACAGGCTTCATATCCCAATCTCAAGAGCTCAAAGCTCAAAAAAATTAACTGAAAAAAATCTCATTCATTTATTCAATACCAATAAAGAAGTCTTGGGGCTTATTTATAGGCTTTACAAAAATCAACTCTTAGAATATAACCGATGTGGTACTAAAACTAATACAAAAAACTAAAAAAATAAAAATACAATAAAAGAAAATACATAAAAACTACTTGAACTACTCGAACACAATCGAAGCAACTCTGTCTACTCCAACGATGATAGATGTGCTAAGATCGTGGCTGGATGTCTGCATCATTCGCCCTGGGTGGAAGAGGACTCGATCCCGTCGAATCTAGTGTAGAAATGTTGTCGTATCGCTCCACAACATCCTGGTCAATGCACGCATCATCGTTCGGCGCTTTCTCTTTCCAGCGGATCAGATATCTTCAAGTCCCACCATTACCAGTTGCGATAATCTTATCATCCAAGATTTTATTGACTTTATCTGCTGTGTTAGGTAAAATATTTTGCAGCAAAGGAAAGGAAGGCTCTCAAAAACTCATCAATCAGTGAGATAAAATTAAAACTCTTGTAAGCCACTAGGTCTTTTACATTGAGGTAGAACGGATACCAAAAGTAATAACATAAACATGATCGTTTAATTTATTCAAGATTTAAAATGGATCAGCACTACAAGTATGCAACTTTTTTTTTAACAATATCACCAACATTAAAAGTTTTTAATCTGTTCCTAATATCAGCTCGTAGCTCATCGTTGGTGTTGTTTCGTGCATTCTTATCACTGATTTTTTTGTGCAACTCGTGCATGTGTGATGAACAGATGATGCAAGTGTTAATGCATACTCAAAAACTTCACAGTGATCAGCTATGGAGATAAAATCGGTGGATCAGCACTTAACAATTTAAGATCAACTTGCTTTTTGAGCTCTACATGCTCTGCGGGGTTCATTCGATAATGTGGCAAGTTAGGTAGACTTGCTTCTAAGACTAAACCAATAACATGTTTCCTAAGAGTTTTCGGAAGACTTAACATAACGTCCATACTAATATTCTGCCATGAGTAGTGTGGGAGCAGTACTGAAAAATTGGTTGACGATAAAGCAAAAGAGAAAGAGGGTGGTGTTGATAGTAGAGGAAGAAGCGGGTGGCGACCAGAGCAGGCAATAACAGTGAGAGTAGGCAGTAGAGGAGGAAGGGGTAGCGATCAGAGCATGCCACGACAGAATGGGAAAAGAAGGGAACAACAAGTGGTGGAAGGTAAGGTGGAGTCGGCATCAGAGCTAGAGAAGAGAATGAACGGGCACTAGTAGCAGGAACAGCAGCTACAGTAGTTGAGGGAACACTAAACTTCTTAATCACGAGAGTGATTTCTGAAATAATAGTGCTTTCAGACTCAGAGGCTACAGTGGGAACTCCGTTAACAAGTCATCTTAAAAGGAGTGGTGCAATTGACAGCTATATGCACATACCCTTGGCACTGACTACATCTATCACCTGTGTTAATTTTGCTTTGTTTCTATTATCTATTTCGGCGTCTCCTCCTTAACATCATTTCTAAGTTGGTGTGAAAAGTTACTAGACCTATGAGGCTGGGTAAGTGGGGGAGGTCTAGACACTATTATTTTTTGATCAATAGTGGACTGGAGGTCACGCCTGGCATATGGCTGCACTGATGGATCTGCAGCCGTAAGTTGTTTACTAGTTGGAGAACCGCTTTTCATTTTTTGATTTGGAGTGTCGAAGAATTGGATCATATTATCAAGCTTAGCCAGTATGATGTTGAGTTTTATGACAATTTTGGCTTCCTCAATCGGATCCAATAGAGTGAAGGGCGATTGACTAGAGTCTCCTAAAGGCAAGGAAAGACACGACTTTAAACTAGATGTTGAACTATATTTTTGCATTTTAAATTTTATAATAATTTTTTGGATAAATTCTAGATTCTAAATGCAAATAAAGTGCCTAAAATGCAATTCCTACCTAACTGGGCTTTATTGCTGTGAAACATGTACGAGTATTCAGAAGCCAGTGATAATACTACTAAACTCACACTTCACCAATAAATTATGATTGTTGGGTAAGAAGGATTAAATAATAACGCTAGCAAATTCTTTAATCAAAGTAACATGCGTAAACTAATCAATTCTCAATTAAAGAACAAATTAATAAAAATGTTTATGCTACGCCATCAATATCAAACCACTGTACCACATGAAAGAAAAATTACAGAATCTCACTTGTATTTGGTGGACAACAGTCAAATCGATAACTTAGAGATGAATTATCAGACTCAAAATAACTGATCAGCATTAGAAATATTCCTACTAAGGATCATGTTAACCTCAGTGTCCTGCTGATGTCTATGAATGTGTATTTCAGTCTTCCACAAGTCCAATGTCTCCAGAACGGCTCGAATCGGACTCCTAATGGAGAAGAAATAGCCTGAAACTCGCTGCTTAACGAGTCTATCTACTCTTAACGGGCCTGCATCGCAGCACTTGGGTCGGGTCCGTTTGCTGTTGGAGAGGGTAGCAGTCAAAGCGGATCGGGTTCAGAGTGATTGCGGGTTAGATTGAAATGATCCAGGTTGACTTGTTGACTTGAAGCGGATTTGTTGTTGGGACGGGTGGCAGTCGAAGCGGATTGGGTTCAGAGTGCTTGCTGGTTGAATTGAAATGAACCGGGACGACTTGTTGACTTGAAGCGGTTCTGGGTCGAAACTGCAACTGGATCAGGTTCGGGTTGTGAAGCCCGATTCAAACCCAATCTGATTTCTTGCACTGCTGGAGGTCTTGTGTTGTCAGCGTGCTGGAGGTCTTGTGTTGTCAATGTGCGGCAGTCGGTGAAGGTGGTGGCTGCTGGCGACAGCGAGATCGAGGGCAGAGAGAGGTGGCGTGGGAAGAACACGCAACTTGCTCGTGTTGTAAACATGTTGGCAGTACCGTCAAGGACGATGGTCGGTGATTAGACCTCTGGCGGAGTCACAGAGGTGGTGGTGAAGTACCGCTCGCGACGGGGACGCAGAGTAACAGTGGTGAGTTGGGATCATGATTTGATCCACCCGGTGAAACTGTCGAGTTCTGTGGAGTCGATGAGGGTGAGGCGGACATGGTGAGGAGGGGTGTGGCAGAGGTCTCGACGAGAGTGGAGGAGAGGTGGAGAGGATAGGCGGCGGCAAGGGAACGAGAGGTAAGGATAGGCAGTGGCAGCAGTAAACAAGAGGGGGGAAGGAATAGTGGCGGTGGCATGGACGCGGCAGGAAGGGGAGGCGCGGTGATCTGCATGCACGTGAGAAAAAGAGAGTGATGAAGTCGGTGGGAGAGCGAGGGAGAGGCGGCGGTAGATCTAGCGTTTGAGTTGATGAAGAAGAGGATGAACAGTAGAATTTGGGATTTTTCGGAGATTTTCTTAGGGAATTTTGGGGAAGTTTTGAAATTTTTTTTAATCTTATGTAGGGTTTCAGATTTATTTAAAGAACAAATCTAGGGTTTGAAGATACTAGGATTAGGGTTTGGAAAAAAAGACAAAGATAGGGTTTTGAATTTTTTTTGAAATGAATCTAAGAAAAATTGAAGGGGATTTAGACCAAAACTTTCATACCAAAATTGATGTAATACAGGTGGATTGCATAAGTAGGGTTTTGGAACAAAAATAGAAACGAAAGATTATGGTTTGAGAAGGAAGAAATAAGAATTGAAGAAGAAAGAGATAAATTTGGGTTCACACCTTTGCCCCACATGCTTCATACCCTCTCAAGAACTTAAATTTCAAGAAATTTAACTGAAAAAATTTTCATTCATTTATTGAATACCAATAATAGAAGTCTTGGAGCCTATTTATAAGCTTTACAAAAGTCAACTTTGAGTAAAGCTTAAGAAATTTAACCGGAAACATTCATTTATTCAATACCAATAATAGAAGTCTTGAAGCTTATTTATAGGCTTTATAAAAGTCAAACTCTCAGAATATAACCAATGTGGTACTAAAACTAATACAAAGAAAGTAAAAAAAATCAAAAATACGATTAAATAAAATACATAAAGACTACTTAAACTACTCGAAACAATCAAAGCAACTCGTCTTCTCCAACGATGATATACATGCCAAGATCGTGGTTAGATGTCTGCGTCAAGATTAGGGTTAGGGTTAGGATAAGAAAGAGGATTCGGGTTAGGATGGCTCTTATGGTTCAAAAACTCGATCGTTTCAGTTCCGAGTAGGCCGGTTCCGACTCGGCCGAGTCGGAACCAGAACGGCCTTCCCCGTTTCGAGACCGATCCACTGGTTAACCTATTGCACTGTTTTGCTTGACTCAGAGCTGACTCGATCGAGTCACCTGAGTCGAGGCACAGTTGGCCCAAGTCAAGGTCGACCCAGCCGAGTTGGGGCCAAGTCGGCCCCAATTCGAGGTCAAACCAAAATTTCATATAATTAATTTCAAATAATTTAAATTTTTACTAGAAAAGTAGAGCTAATTTTTACTTTAGTGAAAAGAGTGGTTAATTTAAATTTAATTAATTTTATATAATTTACTAAATTATGTATTTCTTTTGATATTTTAATATCACGAGGCATGTATTTATGCATTATCTTCATGTTTAGTGTATTACGTGATATGTTTTGGATATGTTATACGACAATTTTGATGTCTACATTTTTTTAAGATTTGTCATGATTTTTTCAAAAAGTTTTGAGCCATCTATGTAGCGTTTCGTGCGTCTCGCCCGAATCCGTTCCGCGACGCCGCGACTGAAGTGGAACGGTGCCTGCTGAGTCAGCGATCGAGACCGCGACTTTGAACCATGATGGCTCTGATACCATGACAATGTTTTAGGGAGAAAAGTTAGAGAGATATTTCATCTCTATTATATTAATAAAGTTTTGCACTTTTACATAAAGAACCCTTTATATTACTAACAATTCCTAACTTTGAGATCAAAAATTTAAGATGGTTGCGAGTCTGTTTAAAAAATGTATCTCCTATTTTATTTCAGTTTATAATGAGATTAATGAAATGGGTGAGGTTGAGTTTTTTTTTTTTTTTCCTTTTGATCTCTCTCTCTTTTAGATGATTCTTTTTTCTTCCTTCTAAGCTTCTTGCTTTTCTACATTAACTCCCCGCAATCTATGCCTACATCAGTTATGGAACTTTATTAGGCTCAATGGTAGCCTGGTGGGTAACATACATAAGTGTTGTTTGCGCAACAGATCAAAACTCTGTTAATAACTAAGGATAATATAATATACGCTAAAATATGGCCATAAAAATGAAAAGATATTATATTATCAACATACAACATACAATAGTTACCTTGAACTTTTCTTGCTCATCATCCCTTGCTTGGCAGAATTCCTTAAGAATTAAAAAAAAAAGCAGCAGTGACAGTCAAAACTATAATATTAATGCCAAACAAAACTGTATTAACATGAGATACTTGGGAAATACAGGAGGCACATGTCCTCTACATGTAAAATTTGAGTGTGTATCACTCAAAGGATAATTTTCCACATGCCACAAACAAAAAATAGACACTTTACCTCCATGTCCTCAACGAAGCCTTCAATTGATCGATATGGTGCATAAACAATAAGATCAAATCCAAATTCTGTGCATATTAGAAAACTAAATAGTCTGGAATCAAGTGCCATAAGAACATCCTCGACAATAAAAGACATAGAAAGATGTGAATACCTGAAGAACCATCATTTCATTATTAAGAATTATTTGATGATCCTGCTGGATCCCCTTACCAAGTTCCTCAGCAGAAACATGATTTTCTTCTACCTTGCAGGAAGAATATATGGAAGTTAGCCTGCACAGGTAAAAAAAAATCCATTCAATAACACTAGTTACCTTCTACTTATATTTAATGCAAAACTTTTATATCCTTGTCCTATCTACTAAATCCAAATTGAAAGTGGTAAGGGAAGACTCCTTCACTATTACAATTTCCATTAGACAGAAAATAAACATAAAATGTACAAATATTTTAACAATGCGCTTAAAAAATTTAATTTATATGCCCCAAAACATAGTAACAAAAACAACTTTTACAAATGTGATATGCCAAACTTCTATGAAGCTGCACTCTGGAAGAGCTTTACGAAAAGTTACTTTGGCACATCTAGCCCTATAGATCTATATATTTTATAATCAAATACAATTGAAGCATACCCTTATAACCATGTATTTCTACACCCTTGTTCACATGTTAAGATAGAGAAATATACTTTTGCCCGCAACATGTGATGTACCTTTTTGAGGTTTAGATACTTGTGAAGCTAAAAGTTATATTCTCGTCACTCCATACATGGGTCCAAAGTTCGCTAATAGCAGACTCCAGAAAATAGCAAGTTGAAAGGGAAAAAGTACGTCATTAGATTAGTTTAGAATGCTAATTAAATCATCAAATGGGGAAATTAAAAAATAGGTAAGTATCAAATGATGGGCGGAGAAAATGATGGAGATATAGATAGAGTAAGGTAGGTTCCCAAACAAAGAGTTATCCATTTAAACCAAGCAAATTGTGTAAATGCTAGCTTAGCTCTAGAGGTGGCAGACGGGTCGCGACCCGCCAGACCCGACCCGACCCGACCGGAGTTAGCGGGTCTGGGTTTGGGCTAATTGGGTTTGGGTCGTAATCGGGTCGACCCATCTGACCCGATTATTAAATGGGTCGGGTCGACCCGAACCCGCCAGACCCGCTTGACCCGCCAGACCCAATTATTCTCTCTCCTCCTCGACCTCCTCCCCTCTGATCTCCACCGCCGCCACCGCCTCCTCCCCTTGACCTAAATTAAATTGTCAAAAAAATATGCGTGAGCCCAATTTCAAACTTGTGACCTCTAGTGTATGAGTTTAGTGTGATGACCAACTATATCACCAAACAATTAGTAAAATAGCGTAAAGAAATTGTATTTAAGGCTTAATAATTGGGTCAAATGGGTCGGGTCGGGTCGACCCGATTAAGTCTGGGTAGGGTCTGGGTTTGAATTTTTGACCCATATAATAAACGGGTTGGGTCGACCCGACCCCGATTATTATATGGGTCGAGCAGTAATTGGGTCGGGTCGACCCGACCCGACCCAATTGCCACCCCTAGCTTTAGCAATCAAATGCCATAATACCTGAAGGTTCTCTGTTGTTATTCTCCTCAAACAAGATAGAAAAAAAATGTAATAGTTTAATAAAGTTGAAGAACATATTCACACATGAGCATCATATCCACCTAAGGAGAAAACCAAAATGCAATAAAAACCAATTCTAGCATTAAAACTCGTAACTAGAAGGTTTCCACTGGCCATCACATTTTATACTTTTAAAATTATAGAAAGGTCAATTTTTCTGAAGAGTGGTAATTTGAGAAAGGCAGCAGAAAGAAAAATCAAAACACAAATATTTTAATCAACAAAGAACACAATTGTTACTACTTACATTATGTATTTTGGTTGATGCTCCATTACAGACCATTGCAAATAAAACCTTTTAAAGTATATTATGGCTGTTGCCTGCAAAATAAACCCGTAGATTACAAGGTTACACTGCAACTAGATATATAGCAACAGGTACCTGAGATAGTCCAGTTATACCTGAATTTTATGAGGGAATCTAAATGCTCGACAAACTTCTTGAATTTTTTGTTCATAAAATATCCGCATAAGTTGTTCCTCTTCACAGTTAAGAGGCTTTGGAAGAGAATGTCGATCAGCTGAACTCAGAGAAGTAACAACGAAACCCAGATTGTAATCAGCATTTAAGTAACAGAGAAGATGGAGTTACACCAGACAATACAGCCATAGAAAAAGGACGAAATGCAAATAACAAGTATTTATAAGCATGACATCTACCGTTATCTTTTGAGCCATGTAAAGGATCAGGATATGATAGTGAACCATCAACATCTACTACCAAACGCGTGGATCCATACTGCAAAATAGGTTAATCATCATTTCCATGAAAAAAAATCTGATCGAAATATTATCAAGAAACATATTAAGCTTGACTAGTATATATGAATGGTATCTACCTCAGAAAAACAATCAATAAGAGAAGCCTCAAAAGGAGAAGGGATATTAACATGCTTATATTTCAACAAAAGAATCTAGCCAGTGAGGTCTGCAACATAGTTTACTGTATTGGCTATGCTATTTTCAGAAAAGCTATGAGATACCTGTATACAATGTACTAAACAAATAAATTAATCAATGTAGAATATTGTTTTGCAAGGTTGCAACTTGATATAAATAGCTCATAATGTCCTACTCAGAAGTGATGATAAGGTAATTATTGAAGGCTTACAAAGAAAGAAGTAACTTGTCTTTAGATCCACCAATATTTGTCATAATTATTCCAACTGTGATAAGAGCTATGTTGCTTGGGAATATAGGATTGATGTAGACACAAGGATACAGATTCTCCAGACAGTACATTTGCTTCTGTAAGAATTCAAAAATATGCATATATTTAAGCTAACATTTACTACGGAAAAAGATCTAATTTCTATATGAATATGTTGTCATTTATTTATGTGTTAGTGCACTAACTGTTCATATTTTTTCATAGAACTGAGGCTCAGAGGTACAGGATTTTTGCTTACATTAACATCCCAATAAATTATTGGCAGACAGCAAAAACTTGGCATTAAGGTTGCACGGGTATGTATATAAGTATCGGAAATGATGCAGATATGTTGACACGCAGAAATTGAAAAAGCACCGATACGGATATGTCGTGGATACGACAACTAAAAATATTATTTTTATATGTAATTATGATCTTTTATAATTTAATCATAGGGCAAAAGGTGCTGGAGGAATTTTAGAATAAGTTTTTTAAAAAAAAAAAGAAACAGTCAAAAAATCAGTGGATTGTGGAGTTAAAATCATTTCTACTAACTTGTTTCACTTATATAAAGTTTCTTAGATGGAAGATTACTTGATTTTAACTGAACTTATGAATCCTGCAAGAATCTATAAAGCATCCAGTTCACATCTTAGCGTTGTTTTCGACCCTATAATTGTTGAATTCATGTCGAAGTATCCTACGAGAATCCAACAAGTATTCAACAAGCATCATACCGGATACATATTCGATATGGGTACATGACCTACTTCGAAGAATCGGTGCATTATAGCTTGGCACAATGGCACTTTTCAACAAAGGGAAGTATACTTGAAAACAACAAATGCAAAATTTCAAGCAAAATATAACAGGTTTTTGCAAGATCAAATTGTACCTGCTCTAGCATTTTTATAGCTCTTTGATTTGCAGCTTCACGCTTCTCCATCTGCAGGGGAAAACAGAGGAGGAGGAGGAGGAGGAGGAAGAGAAGAACAAGAATCAAAGGATAAGTTACTAGTTCTATATCACGCACAGTAAAAATATGATGAACATTTGGAGTGTAACTCGGCATTTAAAATATAACATCTAACATGCATAATTTCTCATCTCTTTATTCCAGTCGAACATGAGAATAAAGTCGGCAATTTTGCTTTAAATACCTCAAAAAAAGAATCGAATAAAACAGATATTGTTGGAAAAGGCAAGTTCATGACAGGAAATCTGCTTTCTTTGTATTTAACATTTCTAATTATAGGCATATTAGCATGTGAAAGTGTGAAACATCTATAGAAGTAAGAGAATTGGAGAAAAATGCAAAACAAATGCTGAAAAGAATGAAAAGAAAATCCACTACTCCTAAGGGTAGAAACTTTTTCAGGGTTATGAAAGTGTGATGGAGATTTACCAAGTCCTGTTCGGAGAAAATCCACCTTTCACGATGAGTGGAGGTCTGGAAATCCGCCATTTTTTATCCGTCCAGAGCCTAGAATTTCAGAAGCCAATTTGTGATCAGTAAGAATATTTCAAATTCAGCATATAGAATGACTTTCAGAATCAAAGTTACAACGAACCCAGTAGAATCATCTTAAATTCGGGAATTGATCTTACTTCAGAACTTCACACAGAATGTAGGTTGGAAGTTTAAAAAATTAATCTGAATTTGTGTTGTGTTTTGATATGAAAAAACAGCTTTAATATTATAATATATACATAAAACTTTTCCTACATTAATAAGAATGTCATATTTAATAATTATAGTGATGCAATTATCTTAATTACAAGGCTATATGACGTGAAACCGGGAGGGGGGTTTTTTTTTGGGGGGGGGGGGGGGGGGGGGGGGGTCCGGGGGTCTACGGATTTTGAAAAAAAAGATGAAAAATTAAAGAAAACAATGGGGACTCATGATTACCTAAGAGATAAAAGAGAAGGCCTTCCACCTCCACGGACCTCATGCCGCTTCAAACCGCACACTCATCAATCTTGACCCGCTTCACGCCGCACGCTTGGCTTCACAGTTAGGGTTTCATACCCCGCCATAGGCAATACGTCCCTCAAGGGAAAAATTCCCAAAACAATTTTTTTTCAAATTTATAGTCTGCCTTTTGTTGAAAGCATTAAAGTCTTTAAATAGACTTACAACTATTGACTTTTATCTGCATAACCGATTTGGGATTAAAAAGAGAAAGCAAGACTACAAAATAAAGAGAATACATTTGACTAAATAAAATAAAAATAAAGAGTCTGACTCAACAAAAATAAAAGAAAGCTGATTTGATGTCCCCATCATTCTCTCCGGGTGAGAAGAACTCGACCCCGTCGAGTATACATGATGTTTGCATTTGATCTTGTTTACTAGGCTTGTTGATCTTGTTATGTTGCTACATTTGCAGTAAAGTGATGCCTTACTGTAACTGTTGTTAACGTCGCCGTTGTTGTTATTGTTGTACCCAATTTATGTTTGTGTGCTATTATTGTGACAGATCATGCCTTGTTGTATCCTTCAATCAGAAGCAACAACACTTGAAGTGGAGAATATGATGGATAGCTGAACTGAACAACAGTGATAGCAAGTAAGCATCAGAATCAGTTGAAGACGACGGACTGCCTTGCGAAAAGGAGATGAGGAGGTAGTGAAGAGAAAGTAGATATGCTTGAAGACGAGGTCGGTTGGTCGCTTCAGCAACAACATTGAAAGAGGATGAAGCCTGGAGAAGAGGAGATGGACCGCCATAGGAGGAGCTCGATCTTGGGGATGACTGGTGATGTCACAGAGTTGATGACGATGCAAAGAAATGGAAGGGAAGGGCGGCAGCTATTGGTGTGGGGTTTTTTTTTTGATTTTGCTGGTGGGTGTGCGTGAGTAAAGAAGAAGGGAGGTGGTCCTCTGTTGGGTTCTTTTATAGAAAAGAGAGAGGGAAGAAGAAAAAGTGTGGGGCCACGTGGAGAAGAGAGTTGTAGGGTTTTGTAAAGATATTTTGAATTTGACTTTTCTCTTCTTTTTTTTGGCTTGTAATTTATTTTTGTAGATTGATTTGAATTGAGATCAAGAGATAAAAAAATAGGAGATAACTAGTTTTGTGGAAAATGCGAGGGTTTGTAAACGGATAAGTATTGAGAAATTGAGATTTTGAAGTGGAAGAAGAATTTGAAATGAAATTTGAGAAAAGAGGAAGAATTTGAAAAGATAAGATAAGAGATAACGAGGAGATTGAAAAGATTTTGTAATATGTTTTTTTATTTTTTTAAATTTGAAAAAAAATGAATAAGATTGTTTGACAAAAGATATGAAAGAAAGAAAAAAATCAATGATTCAAATAAAATGGTGCCGCCTTCACATCAGAAATCTTTTCACAATAAACTTGTATTATAATTTTAATTTCATCACTCATTATTTTTTCTTAACCATACTCTGATACCAAATTGATGTGAAACAAGGGAGGGTTCTACGGATTTTAAAAAAAAGATGAAAAATGAAGAAAATAATGGAGACTTATGATTACCTAAGAGATAAAAGAGAAGGTCTTCCACCTCCATGGACCTCATGCCGTTTCACGCCGCACACTCATCGATTTTGACTTCACGTCGCACGCTTGGCTTCACTGTTAGGGTTTCACACCCCACCATAAGCAACACGCCCCTCAAAGGAAAAACTTAAAAAATAATTTTTTTAAATTTATAATCTACATTTTGTTGAAAGCATTGGATTCTTTAAATAGACTTACAACTATTGACTTTTATCCACATAACCAATGTGAGACTAAAAAGAGAAAGTAAGACTACAAAATAAAGAGAAAATAAATTTGACTAAATAAAATAAAAATAAAAAGTCTGACTCAACGAAAATAAAAGAAAGCTCATTTGATGTCCTCGTCACTATAATTATATGAAACTAATAAAAAACAATAAATGTAGGAAGAAATTAAATTTCTTCCTAAAGTTATTGATGTTATCAAGTGCTCATGGATACAAAATAAATCCATCATTACCACATACTATCTAGGGACAAACTGAAAGAAAGAAAGAGCCCATATTACAAAAGGACTAGCTGGTTAATTTGAAATGAAAAGTTTTTTGATAGACCTAGCTAGTTCAACACGAGATTACATCATTGCCAAAGCGAACAATTGAAGGAGGCAAAACAGGTATTATTTTGGGGGTTAAAGTTACGGTGAGGATCCGATTTGGATCAGAGGTCATGCATTTAGTTGTAGGGGTTAGAGCGGTTAGGGCTAAGGCTAGCAGCTGGGATCAAGTTTAAGGGCACTCACCTGGATTAGGAGGAGGTGGCACCGTGGCAGCACAGGAGGCGGTGGCGGCGGAAGCCGACACTTATCTCTTCAAGGTATGGAGCTGGAGTTTCATTTTCGCTCCAATCACCGAAGTTGGCATGGCATGACATGGGTCAATTGGATTTTCAGGTTGAAACCTGAACTTAATTGGGTCTGATTTGGGTTGAAAAAATGAAGCCTAGGTAAAAGTCTGCCCGCATTATAGGTAGGGATGTAAACAGATTGAATACAGCTCAGATATGGGTTTTATCATATTTGCATGCAGGGTCATTTATCAGTCATTCATCAGAAAAGAATTAGGATACAGACAATTTTCAGAAAGAAAATCTAGGATACATGTTTTGTAAAATGAATATAGTTTGTCAGATACAAATCAGATATACAAATGGAAATCTAAAGAATTTAGTGATTCTATTTTCATTAAAGCGGATTAGCTAAGTGTTGGGAATTTAGAGAAGAGGAAAGGTAAGGTATTTTGCGGAAGCCAAATGGACAAAGCCGCAATGGAACGAGCATAAATCCCAATTCTAGTATCTGGGTTGGGATAACTAATGAGAGTACTAATACTGATATATGAGTCACGAGTGAGGATGAATACATATGGGAGAGTCACAGTAAAGCAAATATCCATATCCAAATCGTATTAAAAAAATTCTAATATTAACATTTGGATTCAAATCCGTATCCGCACGGGGTATTTTGATATCCATATCTGCGCCCAACAGTGTATAGATATGGATTCGGTTTCAAATAATTTGAATCCATTTACATAATTATAGAAGAAGGGAATTTTAAAGCCTAGCATAGCGGTTAAAGGGTGGGATTAGCGGATGCAACCTCCCTCAATCCCTATAACAAAAAATAAATAAAAATAAAAGTAACAAAGAAATAAAACTATATTGCCTTAACTAGAAAAAATAGAAAAAAATGTTAACATTTTTTTACAAGTTAATTAAACTAATTTTCATCAATTTTATCTTCATTTCACCTTAGGGTTGATCTAGTTTTGGGAACATGCTATGCATGTAAAAGAAATATAGTTTACCCCGATAACATTATTAGTTATGGTTTTATAGAATACTTATTAACTTGAGATATGAACTTATATGGATTTAGAAATCCTTATTATATTATGAGTTAATACGATAATATAATAAAAAATAATGTCCAATATATCCTTGTTAATAAAAAATAATTTGAGCATTATTAGTTTTTAATTTTTAAATAGTTTAGATATATTTGTTTTCAATATGGTGGTAATAGGTCAAATTCAGGTCTTGATCCATCAAGATCCACTTGTGGATCCATATAGCTTCCATTTGGGCCATTAACAAAGCTAGGATCTCATAACTTAAATTTACACTTTTATTGGATTCAAATTCGGATAATTGGATTCAACATTAAGGATCTAAATACAAAAATTCGAATAAGATTTGAATCAGGTTATAGGACAATGGAGCTTCATTGACACCCCTAGTTCTAAGCATATATTAAAATTTATCTAATTCAAATTTAAATGTTAAGAATCTTCTGATACTGGTAATTACAAATTATAATTTTATATGAACACTTGTATTTTCAACCAAAGTGACTTGATGATCAAAGAAAATTAGTTCACGATATAAAGAGGATCCTATAATTTTTTCCCTTTTCATTTTTGACTCGCGAGCCTATGTAGTGAAATTGTATATTCAACTCTTTCCTTTATGCTAAACCACTAAAATTGGTTTTTGTGATAACTATGCATCGAATTGTATAAGCTTCATTGTTTAATAAAACTCAAATTAAAAAAACATGTGCATGTGTTTCATGCAAGACTACTCTCTTACTCTTTTATTTTTTTTTAAGTGAAGTCTATTCATAAAAGTGTAGCACGAGAAAGAAAGTGGAAAAACGCAAGCCATCAGCTTCTACATATAGAGACACTATTCTAAACTACAAACCATTGGGTCTCACAAATTTGATCAATATTGGTAAGAAAAACAAATGATAAATAAAATAAACTATGGCTCAGTTTCACTTAACAAACTATTATTAGTCTCAGCATTATAGATTTACCTGTTTGCTTTGGAGGTTTAGAGAGTAAAATTAATCATAAAAAGTTGTCAACCAAATATGGGAAAAAATGGAATTTTCGATAACTGAATGAAAGCACTTATGATTTATGATGGGTAAATGATAGCTCAGGTGTTCAAGGTAGGTGTTATGTTTTAAGAAACTTTCTTCCCTACTAGGGTTATACGATAGTTACTCTGATTACCATTACAGTGAATCACTCACTAATTGCACTTCTACTTAAAAAGAATGAAATAAAGATGCTCAAAGAATCACAACTGCTAATTCTCAAAAAAATTAAAAATTATGTAATTATATGCAAATTAGCTCATTTGTTTGTTAAGGGTTGGGCAAAAATAAAGGTAAAAGTCGTTACTTAGCTATCTAGAGGCAAAATCGGTTCTCATTTTTTTTTCAAAAGGAGAGAAAAGACCAATTATATGGTGATTAAATAGATATGAGAAAATAAAGAGCAATGAGAAAGCTAGAATAACCTAATGTTGCAATTAAAATATGTATCCAACAGTGAATGGCTATGCAACATGCATAATAAAAAACTAGCAATCTGTATTTCGATGACAGATAGTTATGCAACATACATGAGAAAAAGTAAGCTTTACAAATAAATTTTCATGGAAAAATAGTTCATTGTAATGGTCCAACAATCATTTTCTTTAGGTTAATCATCACTACAAACAAAAGTCATTAGCTAAGGAACACTTTCCTATGTTTAATCTAACCCCACCTCACCAATAAATCTCAAATACCCCTCCAAACCCACTCCCAAAAAAATTAGGAAAAAAAGAAAACAAAAACGAATCCAAAAAAAAAAAGTCTTTGTTAAACAACATAGCATCCATTTTTAATGAAGTTATGATCAATTTGGTGGCATGCAACGGTCTCTACTACAACCAATTCTTCGTCTTCATTTTATCCTCATTTAAAGTTGGCTCGAACTTCTTACAAACTCACTCATTCCTATCCTATTCTTTAGTACATTGCCTCTCATTCATCTCAACATCCTAGACAAAAAAAAACGCGAAAATATGGCTAAACCCTAATAACTAAAATTATGACATCAAACAAATTGAGGACACCTATCTTCTCATAGACAAATCAACAGACACCTAGAATACAAAGAGCTCAGAAAGAAAAAAATATATGGTAATTAAAGGCAAAGATTGGTTCAAGGATACGTACAGATCGGCACTCGGAGTAATCGAGCAACGCAACTGAAATCTAGGAGGGGGCCGCCGCCAATGGCTTCAAAAGCACCGTCGCCGTCGAGGCCGAAGTCGATGTCCTCGTGAGTTGGAGCTAGGTTTAACGTTTTGTAATAAATTTAGAGAAAGAGAGGAGAGAGAGAAACGGCGGTGGCGGTCGAGAGGGATGAACGAGGGAAGGAGAGGGAGGGAACGATCGCTGGAGCAAAACAGGGTTGGCGAGTCGGGCCGGGTTAAATACTCAAATACTCAAATGGGTCGGACTTTTAAAAGGAAGAGTCGTTCTCCTATGTACCCTCCATAATCTTCTGTATTTTAAAATTTGCTTTCGAAATCTTCATGCCCCTCAAAACTTTCGTAATATGAAAATTACTCCTAGTGTCAGTTTAAAAGAATCAAAAAAAAAAATTGTTCTTCAATTTTCATTTATGAAAACGTGAAATCTCAAAAATGCCCTTACAACAGTACACAGACCATGGTCCACAAACCACAAACCAATAGTCAATTTCTCCGGTGTGCAAACATCTCTTTACTTCTCAACGCCAACGATCGATTTCTCCTCTTTAAAACCCAACGCCAACGGTCCCCTTTGCCTTGATCGCTTCCTCTTGCCCCCCTCCTACATGTGCACCCATTCTTTTCTCCTCCTCTACATTTACTCCTTCGCATCTCCTCCTTCGTTTGTGCATGCCGCCTCAATCGTCTCCGCCTCCTCCACCTGCGCCCCCTCCACCGGCGCCCCCCTCCGCCAGCTACTCCTCCCTCGCCCTCCTTCTCCCCCACCCTCTTCCACACGCACCTACTCCTCCTCTGTATCTCCTTTCGAAAACTGTGTGATGCAGACAAAGAAGTGAAGATACTGGTTAGATCTCATTTTAACGCTGACGGATCTTGAAAGGAACCTTCAAGTTGGGATGATGCTAGAATCACGAGCAAAATAATTCAAATCCTTGAGCAAAGATAGACAACTCGAATCCACGAGCAATTAGAGACAAAACTCAATTTATTAATAAAGTATTGTGTACAAAACAAAAAGTATAATAGTCTTTAAAAGTTTTTAAAGTAGTAATCTAATCTAACTAGAAACTAAAGCAAAAATAATTTGGAATCCAATTGGACCCCCCAAAAAACTCCTAAACATAATTGATTAGCAGGTCGGTGATAGTATTTGTCGACTAGTACTCGGGACTAGTTAACTAGTAAGAAGTCCAGAAAACTTCTTAACTCTTTGTTGAACCATATTAGTCGACTACTAAAATTGGATTAGTCATCTATTTTTAATAATTAGCCGACTAATGCAAATTCTGTTGTTTTTATTGTCCAGCTCTCCTATATTACAGTGAGATAAGCAACCGGTTATTTTTACAATATTTAATATGTTCTGAAACTAACATCCCCATGAAACACAAATGGGAAGAGACCTAAAAAATCCACAAATGCTTCATCAATGTCTAACTAAGGGCCTGTTTGTTTCGTTGCAAAACGTCGCAAGTCGTAAGTCGTAAAATGAGAATGGAAAAAGTGAACTGTAACAGAGAAAACATATTGTGTTTTACGGTGTTTGGTTGATAAAGTGAAGTGTAAATGGAAAAGTGTATTGTATTTTACGGTGTTTGGTTGATAAAGTGAAAGTGTAAATGGTAAACTATATTGTGTTTTACGGTGTTTGGTTAGTAATGTAAAAGTATAAGTGAAAAAATTGACCACAAAATTAACTGTAGCAGTGATTTAAATATTATAAATACTATTAAATTAAATCTACTATTGCAAATTAAATTGTATTAATAAATTTGAGATAAAAAATTAATAATCTTAATATTTTATTTATAACAATAATATTAATAAAATAAAAGTATAAATAGTAAAATATTACTAAAGTATTAACTAAATAAATAATATAAAATTTTAAGAAAATCTAAAGAACATTAATAAATTTTAAGAATACTAATAAAATATAAATTAAAAAATCTTACAAAAATAATAAAATATAGTTATAATATTATAATATTAAAATACTTGAAAATTATTATAATATAAATTTTATTATAATATTATAGAAATATAAAATTAACAAAGTAAATATAATTATAATTTAATAATAAATTACTATTATACTGAATTATCATTACAATATTAACATAATAAAATATTAATATAATAATAAAATATATTATGATATTAATAAAGTAATTTTTTATATTAAAAATAAATAATTAAATATATAGTAATTTTATAATAAAGTATAATATTGTTATATTAATTAAATATTAACTCTAAATAAAATAATAAAAATTGGAATAATTATTAATAAAATAATAAAGTATTAAATAAAATATTAAATAAAATATTAAATTAAAATAGTAAAATATTAAATATTAAAACAATAAAAAATTAAAGTAAAATAATTAAATAATTAAATAAGAAATTGAACACTATTTAAAATATTAAATATTTAATAATATTAAATTATATATTGATTATCAAGTAACTGTTTGAACTGTAAGTGTACTACAAGTAAGAGTTACGTGACCATAAAATTAACTGTAGCAACTGCAATATGAGTGTAAAAATGAGATTTACATGACCACAAATTTAACTGTAGCAACTGCAAGTGGGAAAAGAAGAGTTGCATTTCGCAACTTCAACTTGTTTTTCAGCGAAACAAACAACGGAAAATGGAAAAGAAGTTTTACGACTTGCGTTTTGCGACGTTTTACGGCGAAACAAACACGCCCTAAGTCTAAGGTTCACGTAATCCAACATAAAACTAAAATAAGATAAATGGACCAAATGCAAGATAATCACCTGAAAAATGTGATTTAAACTATTTGATACTATTGTTCTCAAGATCTCATTCAAGCTAATGTCAAGCATACCGATATCGCATATTACAGGAACCCACTACAAGAAAACAAGACCTTTATTGTTAAGCAACTCTTTGAATTAAAGTTCGTAAGAAAGCACAAACCTAATATTCCCAAAATACTAGCCTTTTAGGTGGAGTTGGCCAAATCCTTATATTCCCAAGACCATCCCACGTCTAGCCGATGTGGGACTAGCCTTTTAGGTGGAGTTGGTCAAATTCTTATATTCCCAAGATCATCCCCACGTCTAGCCGATGTGGGACTATCTGTTCGACCCAAATCCCAACAATCCCCCCTCAAATAAAGAGTCTCCCCTACCCTGCAAGGGCAACTATCTTCACATTGGAAGATCAAATGCTCCATCCAGATCCAACTTTTCACTGCGTGAGGCTACGACACGTCTTATGTGAAGTAAGGCACTACACCGCGTGTGCTCCATCGACCGCGTGTGCTCCATCGAGATCCAACTTTTCACTGCGTGAGGCTACGACACGCCTTATGTGAAGTAAGGCACTACACCGCGTGGTAGCCGGCACGCCCATTGCAAAGGAGCACCACTGCCAAATTTCTCGAGAGCCCAACATTAGCTTTACAGGGGTCTATGCGCCTTTTTGCGCCAGTGGTGGGCAGGCCCATTGCGCATTTGCGCCATTGGGGGATCTACATCGTCGAACATCACCCACACACACGACTAACCACACACACGACTAAGTTCGGGGCATGACTCTGATACCACTTGAAGGACTTGGGGCTCCATCTCAAAAGACTAGTCTTTTAGGTGGAGTTGCCCAAATCCTTATATTTTCAAAACTATCCCCACGTCTAGCCGATATGAGACTATTTGTTCGGCTCAAATCCCAACATCAAACTCAAACTCAAACTCATTCCTCGAATCGACTATAACCATTTCAGAGTAAACAAATGAAGCCCAGAGAATAAAGTAGAGGGGGAGAGACATGAGAAAAGAAAGAGGGACATTGGGACTTAACACATAGAACAAAGAATCTTAGGGTATTGGAGAAATTTTGTTCAGCTGCTGTTAAAAGATGGTGGGAATAATTTTAGAAGTTTTTAAAGATTTAGAGGGTAATAAAGATATTAGACTTGTGGGATAAATTTGAAAATACGAAAGATTTTTTAAGGAGTACAAATGAGAGAGATCCTAAAATAAATTTGAATCTTACTTATATACAAGAATTTTTGAGTATTGTCGGATGTCACGTATAAACATTGCATGAAATTTTCATGTCTAGCATGGAATATAAGCGAAAGATGAAAAAACTTGAAATTTGCATATATGTTTCTTAAGTTACAAAGAAAAGAAAGGAAAAGAAAGAACTACGTGATGAACATAGTGCAGAAAGCGTTGGAAAGGGCTTAAATAAATCAGGAAGATCTTTTGATAGAAAGCGTGGTTGCGTTCTGAGATTCAACAAGCCCCACTCCTTACGAACGGCTCCTCCATGATCTCTAGCATTCCACTATCATCTCGGTTTGCTCCTCCACCACTCATAGTTGTTTCTCTCTTTTGAAAGCGGGCAACATATATGGACCCAATAGAATGCGTGCTGATAGTGATTTATTATACCCATTTTTACTGAAATTTACTGGTTTCAATAAAATTTCATATATAACATGATAGTTTGTACAAATTCACTGTCTATGATACCACATGTAGCTTGTTAATTGTCGGTATCATAATCGCCTGTATTGCGCTTGCTGAAATGCCAAGGAGAGTACCAGTGAGTTGCGGATGCCGTTGGTGGAGTCTTTGCTTGTATGCGCATAGAGATGAGTGAGATGAAGTTAAGAATATGATAAATTTTTCCACGAATTCCTATTAGCTCGAACATGGGTAATTATCTTACGGGCAACGATGCAATGCAACCTCACGTCATGGCCTTTTGGCTTGTGGATGACAATATAGCAGACGGATGCAAATTAATGGGCATGCTTGCTGTGTTGAGGAATAAGAGCGTTTGTTGTTGTTGTAGAGGATGGATGCAAATAGATGGAAAGCAACAGTTACTAAAGGAGTAAAAAAAGAGGAGTTATCTGCAGAGAAGAAAATGAGCAACAGATGGGAATTGGTTGACAAAGGAGTTGCCACAGAAACCAAAGAGTGGCTGAGCCAGAAGACCAACGTGGGGTCTAATTGCTGCCTCCAACTCCTCTCCTCTTTCCACTAACAAAACTACTGGTTGAGAATTAAGGGCCACCCTCTATCTTTTTGTGAACCCAGGACTCCTGCAATCCCTACACTTTATTGTCTTACTACCTTTTAAAACCATGAAAAGATTGTTTGTCAGTTTCCTGCGTCCTTTTGGCACCATTTGAGGATTAGTTGTCAATGGCAGAGAAGTCTGTTATCTCAAGTTACAGGGATGAGGGGAGAATTAAACAATAAGTGGATGAGGAAAGGCCAGCCACATGTTCAAGCGGTGTTCCCTTGTTACAGCTTGAAGAGAGCTTGCTGCTAGCCTGTATACTCTTGCAGATAAATATGGACATTTATCTTGTATTATGTGTGGTTTTGGCTTGATATCAATGATACACTTCTCTTCCTTTTCCTTTCAGCTCACTCCCATGGAACAATGATAATTTGGCTTGTTGGGTGTTGATTCTTGCTGATTTGAATCGGGAAAGGAATGAATGAAGGGAGAAGAAGAGAGTTTTGAGCATATATCTTCATGCTTGTTAGGATAGGCTTCATTGTTGCTGCCTCTGTCGCAGCCTACGCAGCTAAGCAGTCTAACCGCCAGAAGTATCGTGTAAAGCCGTCAGGTACTTCTCTTTAATCTGTTAAGGATTTATAGTTCATTCTGTCCAATGCTGTACTTCTTTCTGGTTCTTGCTTCTTACTGTGAGTTCTGAAACAGGAAATGGTGAGCCTGACCCCGAGCCCAATTGGGCTCAAGAAATCCCGAAAGAGCATGATGAAGATTCTAGCATTATCCAATGGCAGGACCATGTATGTAGACTCAAATCTATTTTGTTGTTTATTCATCATTATCATCATCCTAGTCTTTTCCTATTGAAATGGACCAGAAACTTCAGCCAGAAAGTTCTATAACAGGACTGATCAAATTAGTACGATTTGTGTTTCCTGTTACACAATCTTTTGTTAATTGTCAGTCTCAAATTGTTGCAGGAGGGCGAAGAAGAAAAGGAAGAGGAAAAAGAGGAAGTTAAAACAATTAGCAACTTGATAAGTGCAGCTCTCCCCAGTAATTCTGATCCTGTACAACTAGAAGATGAAGAAGAGCTGCTACCTGAATTTGAATCGCTTCTTTCAGGGGAAATTGACCTCCCTATACCAGATAACATGTACGATGTGAAGCCCACTTCCCAATATGACATCGAGATGGCAAAAAATGCATCAGAAGTCGAGAGGCTGCGGAACTTGGTGAAGGAACTGGAAGAGCGGGAAGTGAAGCTTGAAGGTGAGTTGCTAGAGTATTATGGCCTGAAAGAGCAAGAAACAGACTTTGCCGAGCTGCAGAAGCAACTAAAGATCAAGACAGTGGAAGTTGACATGCTCAACATCACAATCAACTCATTGCAGGCTGAGAGGAAGAAGCTTCAGGAAGAGGTCTCAGCTGGAGTTTCAGCAAGAAAGGAATTAGAGGCAGCCAGGAATAAGATTAAAGAGTTGCAACGGCAGATTCAACTTGATGCTGGGCAGACTAAAGGGCAGCTTCTGTTGTTGAAGCAGCAGGTATCGGTGCTCCAGACGAAGGACCAAGAGGCAGCAAGAAAAGATGCTGAGCTAGACAGGAAGCTGAAGGTTGTGAAGGATTTGGAGGTGGAGGTAGTGGAGCTAAGGAGAAAAAGCAAAGAATTGCAACATGAGAAGAGGGATCTGACAGTGAAATTAGCTGCAGCCGAGGCTAGAGTGAATGAGCTCACGACCATGACTGAGGTATGTAATTTATATACATGTGTTTGTACAAAATGCTAATTTGTAGAACCAGGTACCTAAGTTTTTGACTAAAAAAACTTATGTTGTCCAAATTTTGTTTTCTTGTTATGTTTAACTGAATGATAAGTAGATTAAGCTCTAGTTAAGATTCATGGATTTATAAACTTAGGCGACTGCAGTATAGGCAAAAAAAAAAAAAAAAATCTGATTGAGCTGCATTTACAGAATAAGTCTATAGTTCAGCAAAGTCACAAAATTCCCAGAATCAGATAGTTCATGTTTAGGTGCTATTTCTCAATCATAGACACATTTATATGAAATTACACCCTCCAAAAAAATTGTCCAAGCCTTAACTCCCTTCTTCCTTGAATGCAACGCACATTTAGATTGATAGAAAACATTACCAGAAATATGAACTCGATTTCAGACTAAACTTGGAACTTTTGCACAATTAAATAGCAGGCACAATAAATTAAACTGCATACAAGTATCTTTGATCTGCGTATGAGTTTTCCTAATTAGGAATCAAGATGTACAATTACACATTCCAATAAAAAGGTATAATGTCTACTATGATACCGGGCATACCACACAAATCTGAGGATCAATGCTTTTAGTATTGACTTATCTTATCACAACTAAGTATATCATGTTAAATCATGATACAAAGCTTCATTTCATGCTAGATTCTGATAAAATCCTCTTCTTCAAATGTGCAGACTGAAATGGTTTCCAGGGCAAGGGAGGAGATCAACAACTTAAGGCACGCCAATGAAGATCTCACCAAGCAAGTTGAAGGCCTCCAAATGAACCGATTCAGTGAAGTTGAAGAACTTGTCTACCTAAGGTGGGTCAATGCCTGCCTCAGATACGAGCTCCGCAACTACCAGAACCCATCAGGCAAGATCTCCGCCCGTGACCTCAGCAAAAGCCTTAGCCCAAAGTCCCAAGAACGAGCCAAGCAACTAATGATGGACTATGCTGGCTCTGAGCGCGGCCAAGGTGACACTGACCTCGAAAGCATCCCATCTGTGCCCTCTTCCCCAGGCGGCAGTGAAGATTTCGACAATGCCTCAATTGATAGCTATTCTAGTAGATATAGTTCGTTAAGCAAGAAGCCAACCATCATCCAAAAGCTAAAGAGATGGGGGAAGAGTAAGGATGATAGTAGTGTATTAGCTTCGCCCGCCCGTTCTATAGGTAGTAGTTCTCCAATGAGGACTAGTGTCAGCCAGAGATCAGCAAGGGGGCAACTGGAATCCCTAATGCTTCGGAACGCTGCAGATTACAATGCAATCACAACATTCGGGAAGAGTGATAATGATGCAAATGAGTTCTTGGATGATCCTAATCTCCCGCGAATTAAGACAGCTTCAAGCGATTCATTGAATACTGTGGCCACTTCGTTTCAACTTATGTCAAAGTCAGTTGAGGGGGTGGCTGATGATAAGTATCCCGCATTCAAGGACAGGCACAAGCTGGCATTAGAGCGAGAGAAGGCAATCAAGGAGAAAGCGGAACAGGCCAGAGCAGAAAGGTTTGGTGAGAGTGTGGTGAAGGGAAAAGGGAGGGAACCGTTGGATTGCCTCCGAAGCTTGCACAAATAAAGGAGAAGACTCCTGCTTCGGCTAGTGGTGCTGTCTCCAGCGAGCAGTCTGGTAGCAGCGATAATGGGAAGGTCGATTTTGCACCTGTTGTGAGCAAGATGAGATTGGCTGAAATTGAAAAACGGGAGCCAAGAGTGCCCAGGCCGCCCCAAGATCATCAGATGGTACAAGCCGAAGTGAGGTTAAAAGCAGTCCTGCTCTCAGTGGTATACCACCTCCGCCCCATTCCCTGGTGCACCTCCTCCGCCTCCCCCACCATCAGGTGGCCCACCACGCCCCTCCACCGCCTCCAGGAAGCCTGTCAAAAGGCTCGGCTGGTGGAAATGGAGTTCATCGAGCTCCTGAGCTGGTTGAGCTCTATCAATCTCTGATGAAGCGCGAGACAAAGAAGGATCCAACATCCTTGGCTTCTGTAGCGTCCAATGCAATTGCAGATGCCAGGAGTAATATGATTGGGGAGATTGCCAACAAATCAACATTCATGTTAGCTGTGAGTACATTGTTTTTTTCTGACTTCAGTAGGAGAAGAAAATTTGAAGAGTTTACTGAGTGAAAACTCACGCGCTTTCTATCCTACAGACTCACCCAGATACTCTTGATGGAAATTGAAATAGATCAAGGAGCAAAACAAAGATGTGATTAGTAGATTATTTCCTGTTTAGGTTATACTATCTCTATGTGGAATCATCTTTTGAGATTTGATTCAGGTTAAAGCTGATGTGGAGACTCAAGGTGATTTCGTCCAGTCTTTAGCTACAGAAGTCAGGGCAGCTTCTTTTACCAAGATCGAAGACCTTGTTGCTTTTGTGAATTGGCTGGATGAAGAACTCTCATTCTTGGTAATCCTTTTAAATTTAATTGTTAGAGTTTTAGTTTATTATTTTCAGCATTAATCAACTGTTTGAAGTTTGAACTTGTGTTCTTAGTTTCCTTGCTTATGTTCTGTAATGAGATTATCAATTTCTATATTATCTCCTAAAACATTTCTGTGATATAATTTGCATATTTGTAATCTATATTCCTAAATAAAATGGGATGATATGCGAAGACATTTGATCTTTTTTGATCATTTCCGCTTGCTTGCCAAGGGAAATGGTCTTTTCACAATTATTTTGGGCTGCTATATAAGAATTTTTGAGTAAAGACTGGCTTTATAAGTTAAAAGTGAGCATCTTATATAAAGTCACATCTGGTGTCCTTGAAACCTTTCTCACGCTCTTTTGTCACTTGGTTATCTAAAACTTCATTCTAGTATTTGATCACGTTCAAACATAATTTCCAGCTTGAAGATTTCATCTGGTATCTGTAGGTTGACGAGCGAGCTGTTCTTAAGCACTTTGATTGGCCAGAAGGGAAAGCTGATGCTTTAAGAGAGGCAGCTTTCGAATACCAGGATCTGATGAAGCTAGAGAAGCGAGTAACATCTTTTGTTGATGATCCAAAACTTCCTTGCGAAGCTGCTCTGAAGAAAATGTACTCGTTGCTTGAGAAGTAAGTTCCGACAAAACGACTAAATTTTTTCACTCACTACATTTTCAGAATCTTTTATCATCGTTTCTTCTGATCTTTATCTTCAGGATGGAACAAAGTGTTTATGCACTCCTACGCACACGAGATATGGCCATTTCACGATACAGGGAATTTGGAATCCCTGTTGATTGGTTGTCAGATTCAGGTGTAGTTGGTAAGGTATGTTTAGTTTCGACACCTAACTGGCTGTCTACTCTAAACTGAAGATTGGTATTGCAAGTCCACATCTAATAAAAAAGTTGAGCTAATTTGATTCTTAAAAAGATAATTACGGGAAAAAAAGGGTAATAGTTTTTTTTGGATTCAAATTTTTGCCTGAAATTAATCAGGTCATTTAGACATTGAGCCAGTATGACTTTTTGCATTAACAAACATAATGTTTAAGAAAATAAATTTCTGTTGCGTGCTGTTGCAGATCAAACTATCCTCTGTTCAACTTGCAAGGAAGTACATGAAGAGGGTTTCTTCAGAACTCGATGCCTTGTCTGGCACCGATAAAGAGCCGAACCGAGAATTTTTGCTCCTTCAAGGCGTGAGATTTGCATTCCGAGTTCATCAGGTAAGACAAATCTATGTTGATCTAAGAACTGTAAAATGTTACCAGCCATATCTAGCTAGTATATTGCAATGGATGCTAGGTTGTCCACCTAAATAATGCACGTAAATAAGAATTATAGTATAATATTTATTTTAGTTTTCAGTTTTTCTCTAACTAAGTTGCTTTAATTAACTTGCATCTTAAATTTGACCAGAACATAAATAAACAACCCTAGTTATTTCAATTCATATGAAGCTCTTATTTTCTTAAAAAAGTTCTCAAGATACCAAACTCCCTAGTATTTTCATTTTTGAGGCAAAGGACGGGTCTCAAACTTGAAAACCCAGCCTGTTGCATTACTCAGATGGTTGTGATACAAAACAAGAGTTATACTCCCAACTACACTAGAACCATCAAAGTTTTAGCAAAACAACTAAACCTCTTTGTGTATATAAACACGCTTTCTTAGTGTAAACTGTAAGAGTTTGATTTCACACAATGAGTTTTTAACAAGACTATCTTATAAATTAATGATTCAGTTTGCTGGAGGGTTTGATGCGGAGAGTATGCGAGCTTTTGAAGAACTGAGAAGCCGGGCAAATTCACAAACACAATCAACAGCTGAGGCCGAGAAAGTTGAATCATGAGTGTTTCCTTGCCTCACCCCGTATCTATGTCCTGTCTTTTGACTATTGTATTTATACAGGGAAACCGTCTATTCTCATTTCATTTCACCATATTTACATACACTGTTTCAATGTATATTTTCAAATCTAAAGGTGCCTATCATGAAGAAAATTGGAAGACACACACTTTTCTTTTCTTGAGTGAATATATGAACTTATTTTTGTTCTTTTAACTTCACCAAGAGGGCATGTATTGATAATTGTAGATCTCATCTTTAAAAGAACCAGTGTCTTGATTAACCTACAGATTTGAAACCACCTTCTTCTGTTGAATGTTGCTCAAGCTTCTTTCATTTTGAGCTTTGTTGGTTACATCTGTGGTTAACTTGTATCTCATTTTAATTTCTATTTTTCATTTAGGCCACATTAATTGAAAAGAATGTCACAGTTGGTTTCTATGCGGCTGAGATGATTGTTTATGGTTGCATACAAATTGGTAGACCTTCAAATTGGGAGACCTTGTGGATTTTTTTAGTTACATGCATAATCAAATATCCTAATTAATGATTTATATGAAGTTCTTTCCAATAGACTCAGCAAATTATAGTCAGTCATCTTTTTTAAGTACATAATTCCCCTCCCCCCCAATTAACTCAACCCAGTGGATTCACTGGCGAACTCTGAGGAGCAAACTCAAGGCTGACTGGGGTCACGTCAGAGGAGAAGAAATGTCCGTGAGATAGTGTTTGAATTGGGGTCACGTCACAGATTCAAAATTCTTTTCTTTCTTTACCTCAAAAAAAAAAAAAACCTCAAAAGAAATTCTTCTCTTTCTTTCTTCTCTTCTCACCTCCTTTTCATTTGTCTTCTTCATGCCCCCCCCCCCCCCCCCCCCCCCCCCCCGCGTTGATATACAAGTGCTTACAGGGTGTAGTGATTAATTTCCGACCTTTTAAGATCACGTCAGGTGTCCATCTTGTTAAATCTTATTTTATGTACCAGTCTTGGCATATGATTCATAATACAAAAATTATATAAAAACTCATTACATACCTTAGTAAGGGATAAATGAAGATGAAATAGAACTGAATTTGGAAGCCTTCTCTCTCCAGACCCTTTGCTTTCAATGGGAGAAGAATGAATGCACCCGGGTAGAGAGAGGGACTTCCTATATAAGGCCCTTTGCTTTCGATAGAAGAAAAATGAATGCGCCCGGGTAGAGAGAGGGACTTCCCATATAAATAGATACTAATGCATCTTATCTGTTAGATAGATATATCCTTTCCATCATGAAGATAATATCTAATATGGGATAACCACTTTCTGTTAAATGTGTTAACTAACAACCCATTTGAATCTTATCTTTAGTTAAAACCCACACAGTTTAAACTTCTCCATATTAGCCAACTAGACTTGAACCGAATTTTGAACTACAGTATGTGTGGATCAGGTTAAGAAATCCAACAATCTCCCACCTGATTCATACGTACAGGAAATATTCAAAACCAAATAAAATATCTCCAGTTCTTTATATTTACGGATGGCCATCCATTTGAATTTTGACATAAATGAAGATTAGATTCATTGCTTTTACCCAGTCATTAAAAATGCCACCAGCCATGAATCAAAGATGTACATAGAGCTCATCATGGCTCAAAGAAAGTTCCATGTCACAGAACTGGAATCATTAATAAACGATTGAGTCAAATATTAGATGGTTTTTAATTAAGTGGTTTAATAGAGACGCCCATATGTGTGTGACAATGATGCAAATCTACCATCCTGTTTCATGCATTGTTTCACATACATGTCACTCTGATACTTTACGACGTCCGCCATGTAAAACCATCACTTTGTATCCTAAGTGAAGACTATAAGGCATGGTGCCTACCCATGCCTAGTCCAAACTATCTTGAGAGTTTGTGCATACTCTCCAAAGGCACTTTAATTAATACCTTAAAGAAAATGTTAACTTGCATGCATTTTAATTTTAACTGATACATGCTTTAATTATGTATTGCAATAACTAAAATTTCCACACTCATTCTTATCCAAGGTTTAGGGTAGAAGAGTCAGGATATTTTATCATAAAATGCTCACAATCTTGCGAAACAAGTGAGATGCATTATCTACCTCACCTTTGGACAGAGTGTTAGACATGTTTTACAGTTGCCAATTGTGACTAACGTCACTCACAAGACTAATCTACGAGTATTAGGTTGAATATGGACACTTTCTCATCTTTGGGTCTAGGGTTATCCTATCCTTCCTAACACTTGAAATTATCCTGCCCACCAAAATCTTAAAAATTTTCTAACCTCCTTTGGGTCTGCTAATAGTTGTAAGTGCGCTTAGAGTAGGGTGAATAGGTATACTAGCTAATTTAGGACAAATAATGTGGAATTTAAAACTTAATTGCAAACACAATATATATAACCAAGAGTGAGCCCGAATTTTTCGTGAAGGGTATTAGAACTACTCCTCTAGATTCTTCTAGATTAAGAGTTGAGGTGCTTTAATAAGCTCTCTTGGTTGAAACAAGTGTGGGCACACACAAACAATATCTAGCATATGAATATGAATAATGTAAAACAATGCGAGATATAAGAAAGATAGAGTTGAGAGATAGTAGATCAAACGTAAACACCAAGATATATTTCGAGATTCGAGTCACTGCTCTATGTCCTCGCCTTCACACAGAAGGATTTTCACTATGTCTACACTGGACCTTCCATAAAGGAACCACTGAGAAATACAACTCAATACCGGGAGTACACAACTCTCCTCTCAAACACAAAACCTCTACACAAGAGGTGGGCACTAAGCCAAGCACAAAGTAAAGAAAAATATACTTGGTGATCACAAAGATCACAAACTCTCTCTTGGTGATCTCAGGATCACAAATAATTTTCTCACAAAAACAAGATCCTAAAGATATATTTGAGATGATAGCTCAAGTATGCGAGAAAACAAAGTGTTTTGGAAAAGAAACAACAAAGAAAACGCTTGAAAAAACTCTAGATAAGATATAAAAATTTTGGACAAGAACTAGAATCCCAAAACTTGTTTTCTTTTGATATTCCAAAACTTTGAAACAAAATAGATAGAAAGATTAAAGCTCTAAAAACTTGTTTTGAAAACTTGTTAAAAACTCTGAAGAAGATGAGAAATTTGGCTATCAAAAATCTTAATGAAAACTGGCCAAGGAACCCATTTTATAGGGTCTCAAAATTATAGCCATTGGGGTCCAGAACGAGCCAAGAACGGTCTGTCGGTCAACCGGTCGACCGGCCAACGGTCAGATTTCTGACTGTTGAGGTTGTTGGTCGACCGGCCGGTCGACTGCCCCAAGGCTAATTGCATGTCGGTCGACCGCCCGGTTGATCGAGGCCAGAACTAGAGAGTGAACTCTCTGGTCGGTCAACCGGGGCCAGATCTAGAGAGCAAGCTCTCTGGATCGGTCGACCGCACCAAGGCCAAGACTGTGTGCACGTATCTGTGCATATTGGTTGACCGCCCGGTTGACCGAGATCTGGTCTGGTCGACCAGTCGCTCGACCGCCAGTGGTCTCAGGCTGGGTTTCAGGGTTTGAAAACTTGGTCTTTTAAATACCCATAAAATCTCATAAAATTCACAAAAATAAGTTCATGTATGCAATTGAAGTACAAATATGTTTGATCAAAGATCAACTCATATTACAAACAATTTGAACTATTTTTGAGACATAGAAACTAAGTTTTAAATCAAAAACTTTATTTTCAAAACTCGTTTTATTTTGTCTTAAAGAGTTTTTGAGAAGACTTCAAAATGAAAAACTATTTCTCAAAAACTTTGTATAAATACAAAAACATGATATAAAAACACTTTTAAAGCATAGTGTGTATGGATAGAATCCAATACACATGGTAAATGATATATCTATGTTTTTGACAATAAATCTAAAATTAAGTTTGTTAAAAGACAAAACTTGAAACATATGAATTAGAATCACCAAAATAAGTTTTAGACAATATGAATCATAGATGTATATGGATGAAATCCAACATACATAAAACCATGTAAATTTCTTTTGATTCTATCTATTCATGAAAACCAATGATATGTTCTTGAAATTCTAAAACGGTTAAACCAAAACCAAAACTTTTAACTTGTGTGTGTGAACTTGAGCATATCAACACTAGTCTATCTTTACACAAGATCTAAAAACAAAAACTAAACAAACAGATTGAAGTCTTCTTGTCAATCTTTATCTTTAAGATGACTCGATCCAAACTCGATCCAAGTGAGCTTGATGCGATCGTTACGATGTGAGCTCTTGAATACACTTGTTTGCTTCAATATGTGACTATGAATCTCTTGTTGAAGTCAAATCTCTACTAAGATCTTGATCAATATCTGAAACTTATTAAACACAAGATCGTTAATAAACTAACATTCATAAGTTAGTCATCATCAAACTAAAGTGAAAGGTCTCTGGGCCAATAATCTCTCCCTTTTTGATGATGACAAAACTTGTAAAGTTATATTTGCATTCATTAAGAATAGGCGTTATAGAAGCTCCCCCTTAACTCATGCAAATGATAAAACGATAAAGATTTGCAATGTAGCTCAAGATATCAAATAAAAATAAGATATATTTATGAATAAACAATTAATCAAACATGCATATATAATTTCAAGTTCTTCTCCTCTTTTTTGTCATTTATCAACAAAAAGGTGAAGACAAATAAACAATACCAATAATTTTTTTTAAACAAAGATTTTGATACAAATAAAAACAATCAATTAAAGAATAAATCTTTTTATCAATTGAAAATTAAACATTCTTTTTACCAAAGAAACGGAAACAATCTTTTTATGAACTGATACCAATAGAAGGACATAATATCAAATGAAAGTAAAAACTATTTTTTTAGGTAAATACTAAAATCATTTTGAAATAAAGATATCAAATTGAGAATAATACCAATTTAAGATTATTGATACCAATATTGAAAATGTTAGTATATATCAAAATAAAATATTTTTCATCATAAAGAGTGAGAGTAAGATACTAATTGAGAATAAAATCAATTGAAAGATAAAATAAGAATTTTCTCCCCCGTTATGAAATACTAATAAAAGTAATGTATAAGCTTGTATATGATACCGATTGAAAAAATAATTGATATTAAGGACTAAATCAAGCTTAGTAAGAAATAATTTGTACGAAAAAAATGTATGGCATATATGTTTAAAGTACAAGAAAACATCTATATGTATATATTAGAGCAATATAATATTAATTTAGATATGATCCATACATATATATAAAACATGAGTATACAAAATAAATATTCATTGAAATCATGTATATCTCTTACCTACTACCCTATTCATGCACATGTTTAAATAGATTTTCAATTTGAGCATACACGACATGGTCGCCCATCCAAACGCTCTTCGGTTGGTAGGGTTTTCAAAAATATGCTTTGAAAATAGTTTTAACATATTTGAAAACTCTACCAATTTGAAGAATAATAAAACTAGCTTTATGATAATTTTAAAAACTAGTGCGAAATCCTTCTAGCAAGGAATAAAACAATATATATTCCATAATAAATGAAAACTATACGAGAATCGACATTCAAAAATTGGTAAAGCACATATAGTTCTCATGAATCAAAATCATGAGAAAACACAAGATATATAGAGTGTACATAAATCATGTAATCAACAGAATCATGGAAATAAGGAATTGAAGCTCAATTGAAATGAAATCATCAAAACTCAAGAAATTATATTTTTATCAAAGAACTAAACAAGCTTCATGGTATATGTATTTTTATCGAAACTAAAAGTATACATACATATCCTAAACATAAACGAGTCCACAAAGGAATATTACATCAAAAGCAAGTGACTATAAGATATACATGTATATTTATTAGTTATAGACAAAATTGACATATATATGAGGCTAAACACATTTTTACGAGAACATGTACAAAAATAGGGAATAAAAGTTAAAATGCAAGAATCATCAAAATAATATCATATAAGTACATCTAATGGGTACAAATGAGCAATTAAGTACAAACACATAATAATTAAATGTGGCTCACTAATTGTACAAATATAAACACAAGTTTTTAATGAAAATTACATCTAAATAAGTAATCAAAACATAAAGTGCAAAAACATAAACAAATATGATCACTAGGTTAAATGCACGTGTTTTAAAACTAGAATATACACAATAGCTAAACTAAAGTGAGAACACAAAAATATAAGTCCATATAAACATGGGTGTATCTCAAATACTATCTATGTATATCACATGTCTAATAACTTTGCATTTAACATAATGAACATTAAAATCAAAACATGCTAAAACATCAATAATAAAGCATGTAAAGTAAAATAAGAGTTAGAGATATTTATCAAAATCAATGAACCAATCTCTAGGACTCCAAACCATGGTGGTCCTCCCACCTAACATCCTTGAAAGTGATGCATTCATAAATATGATCTTTTATCTTGGATCGCATCCACCATCAAGACACTAATACTCTCACGTCAAGTGAGAGCCCACACTACATCAAATAAAGTAAAAGTAATTTTTGTACCCACACTTTCTTAGGTCTATGGGGGTTAGCACCTTTCCTAACGCAAACAAACTTATTTGCAAAATTTGAATCATGTATTCTGTCACAACAAATTTTGCAAAGTGGCATTTACGTCCACAATGTGTGCAAGTGTACATATGAGCATACATAGTATCATGTGTGTGAACATGATGTGCATGTGTATGCCGTGATTTGTGTGCATGCATGGGTAGAGCATGTTTCTTACGAAACATGGATTCCAATCTTTTGTGATCTATGGCACAATGGCTCAAAGTAGAGCCTAAACAATCCACACTCTTCTTCAAAATACAAATATCATTTTCAATGATTGAAGAAGAAGTAGAGCATGCAATATGTTTATCACTAGTAGATAGAGCAATAGAACATGACGAACATGAGAAGAAAAATTATTTTTCAAAAAAATATTTTCCTTTGAAACTAAATCCAATTCTTTTGAAATCAAAGCAATTTTATTTTTCAAAGAATCATTTTCTTTTAAACAAATTCAAGTTTTGAAGACAAAACCTCATTTTTCTTCAAAACAAGATCAAAATCATTTTTATTTTTCAAAATTTTATTTTCTTTCAAAACAAGGTCAAGTTGGGATTTCAATGAGTCCCTTTCATTAGAAACCTCAACCTTCTCTTGCAAAATCATATCAAGTTTGAAAAATAATTTTTTATTTTCTTTTTTAATTCAAAACTTTTTTTCAAAAGTTTATACTTTGAAAGCAAGTTTTCACAAAACATGGATAGTTCTTCATTCAAAGCATGAGCATCTATAACATTATCATCACATGAAGATTTAGCATTATCATCTAGTTGAGTGTCTGATTTTACCTCAACGGAGTCAATCCCTTGGACCATGAAGCAAGCTTGATCAGACTCATATCCACTAGATTTCTTCTCCAAAACATGTGTCTTTGTACCTTGGGAGAAGTCAATATGTTTCACACTGTAAAAGCGGAATCACAATGAGAAATCAAAGAAAGACCATCTTTGCTAAGTGTGTACCTAAGTGCCTCTAAGGCTTGTGCATTAGCCTCTATATACTTGTCATTACTAAGATAAGATTTCTTGGTAGTAGAAGGTAAACATGTAATCCTAGGGCTTTAAGATATGCACTCATCTTAAACTCCCACATATTGATGTTGGTAATATCATACATGAGAGGGGCAAGGAATCCATGAGTGTATAAACTATATGTGTGCAAATTCAAATCTAAATTAACAATCTAAGATCATACTCCTAGGTGGTTAAACCAAATATCAGGAACGGAGGCTCTGATACTAATTGAAAGTGCACCTAGAGGGGGGGTGAATAGGTGTACTAGCTAATGTAGGACAAATGATGCAAAATTTAAAACTTAATTGCAACACACTATGTGTAACCAAGAGTGAACCCGAATTCCCCGTGAAGGGCTCTGAAACTACTCCTCTAGATTTCTCTAGATTAAGAGTTGAGGTGCTTTAATAAGTTCTCTTGGTTGAACACAAGTGTGGGCACACACAAACAATATCTAGCATATGAATATGAACAATGTAAAACAATGCGAGATATAGAGAGAGAGTTAAGAGATAGTGGATCAAACGCAAACACCAAGATATGTTTTGAGGTTCGAGCCATTGCTCTACCTCCTTCCCTTCACACAGAAAGATTTTCACTATGTCCACACAGGACCTTCCACAAGGGACCTCCACTAAAAAATTACAACTCAACACTGGGAGTATACAACTCCTCTCTCAAACACAAATCTCTACATAAGAGGTAAGCACTAAGCCAAGCACAAAGTAAAAGAAAATACACTTGGTGATCACAAAGATCACAAACTCTCTCTTGGTGATCAAGGATCACAAACATTTCCTCAACAAAAAAAGATCCTAAAGATAGATTTGAGATGATAGCTCAAGTATGTGAGAAAATAAAGTATTTTGGAAAAGAAACAACAAAGAAAACACTTGAGAAAACTCTAGATAAGATATAGAAATTTTGGACAAGAACTAAAATCCCAAAACTTGTTTCTTTTGATTTTCCAAAAACTTTGAAATAAATAAAGAAAGAGAGAGTAAAGCTCTAAAACTTGTTAAAAACTCTGAAGAAGATGGGAAATTTTGCTCTCAAAAATCTTGGTGAAAACTGACCAAATGAACCCATATTTATAGAGTCAAATTATAGCTGTTGGGGTCCAGAACAGGCTCAGAATGGCCTGTCGGTCGACTGGCCAACGGTCAGATTTCTGACCATTAGGCCTGTCGGTCGACCGCCCAAGGCTAATTGTCTGTCGGTCGATCGAGGCCAGAATCAGAGAGTGAACTCTCTGGTCGATCGACGGGTCGGTCGACCGGGGCCAGATCGCTCTTTGGATCGGTCGACCGCACGGTCGACTGGCCCAAGGCCAAGGCTGTGTGCACGTATCTGTGCACATCGGTCGACCGCCCGGTTGACCAAGATATGGTCCGGTCGACCGGTCGGCCGACCGCCAGTAGTCTCAGGCTGGGTTTTAGGATTTGAAAACTTGGTCATTTAAATACCCATAAAATCACATAAAAATCTGCAAAAATAAGTTCATGTAAGCACTTGAAATACAGATATGTTTGATCAAAGATCAACCTATATTACAAACAGTTTGAACTATTTTTGAGACATAGAAATTAAACTTTAAACCAAAAACTGTATTTTCAAAACTCGTTTTATTTTTGTCTTCAAGAGTTTTTGAGAAAACTTCAAAATGAAAAACTATTTCTCAAAAACTTTGTATAAATACAAAACATAAGATATACACACTTTTGAAGCATAGTGTGTATGGATAGAATCCAATACACATGGTAAATGATATATCTATATTTTTGACAATAAATCCAAAACTAAGTTTTGTTAAAAGACAATTCTTGAAACACATGAGCTAGAATCAACAAAATAAGTTTTTAGACAATATGAATCATAGATGCATATGGATGAAATCCAACATACATAGAACCATGTAAACTTCTTTTGATTCTACCTATTTATGAGAAATCAAAGATATGTTCTTGAAATTTCAAAACGGTTAAACCAAAAGCAAAACATTTAACTTGTGTGTGTGTGAACTTGAGCATATCAACACTAGTCTATTTTTACACAAAATCTAAAAAGAAAAACTAAACCAAACAAACTGAAGTCTTCTTGTCAATCTTCATCTTCAAGACGACTCGATCCAAACTTGATCAAAGTGAGCTTAATGCGATCGTTACGATGTGAGCTCTTGAATTAACACTTGTTTACATCAACGCTTTGACTGTGAATCTCTTTTTGAAGTCAAATCTTTACTAAGATCTTGATCAATATCTGGAACTTATTAAACACAAGATCATTAGTAAACTAACTTTTATAAGTTAGTTATCATCAAATTAAGGTGAAAGGCCTCTGGGCCAACAATAGTTTTCAAGAATTTAGTGCAACCAGCGATCATTTCAGATCATCATAATCTTAATAAGAAGGTCACTTTTGGGCTGACTATCATCCTGTCTCGATCATGAGTTTTCAAAAAGTCGCTTTATAGTCTAACCTAAACCCTCACAGGTTAAACCAACCATATATCATTATGAACTCATAATATTATGTTCAGAAAATTTCAACATGTTATTCAACGTCCATGAGAATTACGACGAAAACAAATTTAAGATGCAAAACATCACCATGATAAAGCCGATAACCATAATAGACATTGTAAAAGAATCTCGTAAAACTTTCAGATCCAAACAAAACAAAATCTCTTTGCATTACATATTTACTGAACATAATATTATTCAAGGACAATGAAAACTTAAAAGTGGATTCTTGATATCATAACCTTAATCAGAAATCAGAGTTCAGTTAACTAGTGAGGCTTGAATTTTCACACGGTAAAACATGATGCGGTACTTTTTGCAAGAGGGCTAGGAATAAATGAATTGATATATGAACTTTATGTAATTTTGCATGATATTCCATAATGTTGCAGTATGAGTTTACAGATCAGCAACTTGAATATTGAATCATACAGTTGCAAGCTGGGAAATAATGAAATCAACAATTCCTACCACAAGAATGTTGGATCTAAAGGGTTGTTAGGTCTTCATACTGTATATGTATTTGATTCAAAGAAATGAAAATTATGATCTGAACTCGCACCATATTTGATTGATGAGGAATGTAAGACCAAAGTATAAATATGTGAGCTTGCTAAGCATATCATGAAATTAGCAACATATCAGCGTGCAACTACTAAATTAAAGACTTAGCAATTAATTGAAATTGAAATCATGAATCAACGTCCAACCATGCTCTAATACCATTGTGAAATTAGCAACATATCAGCGTGCAACTACTAAATTAAAGACTCCTTAGCAATTAATTGAAATTGAAATGATGAATCAACGTCCAACCTGGCTCTGATACCATTGTTAAATCTTATTTTATGTACCAATCTTGGCATATGATTCGTGATACAAAAATTATACAAAAACTCATTACATACCTTAGCAAGGGATAAAATGAAGATGAATTAGAACTGAATTTGCAAGTCTTCTCTCTCCTGACCCTTTACTTTCGATGAGAGAAGAATGAATGCACCTGAGTAGAAAGAGACTTTCTATATAAATAGATGCTAATGTATCTTATTTGTTAGGCAGATATATCCTTTCCATCATAGAGATATTACCTAATATGGGATAACCACTTTCTATTAAATGGGTTAACCAACAACCCATTTGAATCTTATCTTTAGTTAAAACCCACACAGTTTATACTTCTCCATATTAGCCAATTAAATTTGAGCCGAATTTTAAACTACAGTATGTGTTGGATCAGATCAAGAAATTCAACACATCTAGCATCAAACAGACGTGCGACATGCGGCTGCTTCAAAAACTTTCGTGTAGGAGTCTTCGGTCAATTCAAACTCTAAGCGGATGAGTAGTTAGAAAGAAGAGATAAATCGGTTATAAGAAATCCCTATCTTTAAGTCAAATCTTGAACTCGGTAGTTACAACTCGAGAATAGATCAACTACATCAACAACTGGACGCAAAGTACCAGATAAAGATGAACTCTCACCCAACCAATTCAAACTTGGATGTTCAGCTCTAAACTCTGAGATAAGTGGTTCAATATTTGAATAGAGTTGCACTTTACAACCTTATCCAACAGACACTACATGTATAAATAGTAGATTCCATCTAATGTTGAGAGGGATGATCAATTGAGCCTAGAAACCCTAACACACAAGAGAATCATCATTGTAATCGCCATTATTATAGTGAAATTTTCCTCCTCCGTAGTTTTTTTATTTCGGGTTTTTCACGTAAGTCTCTGTGTTTGTGTTGATTTTTCTGAGAGTTGTTTGACTTGTCTTCATAATTTCGGTGTGCGGATAATTTCATAAGAAATTATCCACAACATTTGGTGCTTTCATTGAGAGATTTGAGACCA